>OX422185.1:4882927-5097927 GCA_949130485.1 Agelas oroides
CGTGGAATTTTCTTGAGCTCCTTACTCCAGAACAAAGATTGTTGGACTAGCTTTGTGAGATATGGTACACTAGTGCACTTTCTTACCGTGGTTTGCAAGTCTCTGACTCCAGCTTTGCAGGCATTTATATTCGCTACGCAATCAACAATATGCAAATTAATTCAGCAGACGGCTTTAGACTCTTCACACTGAGTTAGTGTTTACAAACATCAGGCAGGTTGCTCTGAAAGTTTGGTACTAGCAAATAAAAGCTACAGGTAATTACACAGTAGCTATTTGTGTTACTGTTTGTATGATAGACAAGAAGTTGCACAAAAGAATATGCCTCCAAGGCAGGTTGAGAGAAAACTAGAGGCAGATGAACAGCCTAGCATCAAAAAGGAGCTCATCATTACGATTTCTGTGTCCATCCGAGTGCCTTGGAACCAGACTAGGTATAGGAATTGACAAACGATGCAACATTGCACCAGGTTCTTTGCTCCAAGTGACTAAAAGATGGGTCGAACGCAGTTAGTTAGCACTGGGGTGATGGGAAATGGGGACTGCTATCTCATGCGCAAAAGGCAATCAGGTGGCTAGCTTTATCCATCATGCTCGAGATGGTCTATGCTTTTGTGCAAGTTAGGACATTATCACCGTTTAGATGAGTCCAAATATGCAACATAGTATGTGCACACATAAGTCTCCGTTACTGGTGTTGACACAGTCGAACCAGGTCTTCCAAAAATTCAAATTAAACACACGTGGGTTTTTGGGAATACTATATACCTTCTTGTAAAAGCACCAGCTGTTCTTATATACCCAGGCTTGTTCCTAACACTTGTGGGTTTTGTTCCGGTAGTGTTACAATATTCATTGACAGTTTATGAGATATTCATTGCTCTTGTGTCAGTGTTCCAAATGACATGTCTTGTCACAAGGGGTAGAATTGCCTATCAGATAGTCGAAGGGATATTTAACCCTCGGCGCGCATGCGCAGCGAGGGTTACAGTACTTGGTCTGTGTGTCTGTCTGTGTGTCTGTGTGTCTGTTACTCAACATCTTACTTTATACGTGATTATTCGTGCCACAAACGATACTAACCTTCTCAGCGGCGGATGAAGGTCGAAAATTTTAAGAGATTTTCTCTGAAAATGCTTCATTGCGAAGCTAGAGCGTTCCCTGTTGGTACGGCTGCATGATAAGTCGGCCATTTTTTACTCCGCGGAAACGCGCATGCGTATGAATCTGGACCATGTGGCTAGCGGCAATCTTGTTCTTGGGAGAGACGTTCTTTGTGAGTTCGATTATTGACCATTGGCAGTAAGTATGCCTCCAACGAAGGTATGGCACCCGCAGTGTAAAGCTGTTGTAATCAGATAGTGTGAAATCAGCTACAAAAGCTAAAGATAAGTTGCACAAAGCCTGTGAAAGAGCATCAGAAACTCGTGAGCGAACTTTGTATAGGCAGGAACAAAACAGAATGCGCATGGCAAGCATGAGAGACTCTGAAACCTTTGAGCAAACTGTGCAGAGGAAAGAGTGAGATAGAATGCACAAAGTAAGCATGAGAGAGTTATTATTGCTAAGTCATAACTTAGTCACTGTGTTGTGTCGTGTGTATAAATAGTAACAATGATGTATTGCTGCTCTAAATATAGTATAGATGTAATGACCACAATGCAATGTCATATTGCATAGCTGTGTTAATGTAGGTTGCATGATGTCAAATAACCGTAATGTACTGCACTGTATTAATATTAGGCCCAAGTGCCTAGCTGTCAGAACAGATTCGAGGACAGACAGTTACGAATTAATTAACATCAAAAAGCGTGCCATATCAACTCGAGAGCAAATGTCATGATACTATTGTTCACGGGACAGTGATCAATTCTAGTTAACACACAAGTACAATCTTATGCACTGCTGCGCCGAGGGTTTGGCACTTCAGTGCCTTTCATTAACCCTCGGCGCACATGCGCAGCGAGGGTTACGGTACTTGCTCTGTGTGTCTGTGTGTCTGTTACTCAACATCTCACTTTTACGTGATTATTCGTGCCACAAATGATACTAACCTTCTCAGCGGCAGATGAAGGTTGCAAATTTTAAGCGATTTTCTCTGAAAATGCTTCGTTGCGAAGCTAGAGCGTTTCCTGTTGGTACGGCCTACATGATAAGTCGGCCATTTTTTACTCTGTGGAAAACGCGCATGTGTATGAATCTGGACCACGTGGCTAGCGGCCATTTTGTTCTCACTTGGGAGAGACGTTCTTTGCGAGTTCCATTATTGGCCATTGGTATGCCTCCAACAAAGGTATGCCCGCACTGTAAACCTGCTGTACCTGTAAGACGGAAGACATGTGAACGCTGTAATTTGCGAGAGAAAGCTATGAAACGTATGAGAGCAGTAGAATCAGATAGTGTGAAATTAGCTAGGAAAGCTAAAGATAAGTTGCACAAGGCCTGTGAAAGAGCGTCAGAAACTCGTGAGCGAACTTTGCATAGGCAGGAACAAAACAATGCGCATGGCAAGCATGAAAGAGTCTGCACTGTGTTAATATTAGGCCCAAGTGCCTAGCTGTCAGAACAGATTCGAGGACAGACAGTTAGGAATGAATTGATATCATGCCATATCAACTCGAGAGCAAACAGGGTACGTACAAAACCTGGACTCTGGACTCTGGACTGGACTATGGACTGGACTATGGACTGGATTATGGACTCGATTTTGGACTGAACAGCATTATGTACGAACTAACCTCGTGTTTCGGAACTTTCCAGGCCTTTCCACCGTCCATTTTTTGATTGCTTCCAGTCGTGTGTCAAAGGTTCAATAGATTCATATACATTTTTTCAGCGTATATGGCAGCGTTAAGGCCTAGACAATGCATTGGGAGATAGGTAATTGAGCTAGAGGCCAAGTAGTCTCGCAAGCCATACCCTTGCGAAGAGTGGGCTTGCAAGACTAGAGGATGAGGTGGTGTATAGTGAGCATATCTGCTCAGGCAAGATGCTCTTACTACTGAGCCACTGGACCCGTGGCAGAGGAGCAGAAGCAAGCCTTGTAACAGGCAGGCAAGAAATTTCAGCCAGCTGTCTAAAGCTTACATTAGGTATTATAAGCTTGCAACTCCATGCCAACAAGCTGGGCTAGAAGGCTGTAAGAACAGAGTGATGGCTTAAACCAACCAGCCAGTCTTGCTAATAGCTGCAAACATATCCGTTTTTACTGTTAGAACAATCTTCTACTCATTGGGCAATCCAGCATTCAAAGTCTTCTTTAAACAGCAGCTCTAGAACACTATTTAGTGTCCAACTGAGTCAAAAATCAAGTCCATAATCCAGTCCATAGTCCAGTCCAGAGTCCAGAGTCCAGGTTTTGTACCTACCCGAGCAAACATCATGATACTATTGTTCACGAGACAGTGATCGATTCTAGTTAACACACAAGTACAATCACATACACTACTGCAGCGAGGGTTTGGCACTTTTCAGTGCCTTTCATTATACTGGTGTAGACCCAGTTGAACTAGGTCTTCCAAAAATTCAAAATGAACGCTAGGTTCTAGTGAAATCTGCCTTCCTGTAAAGGCACCAGCTGTTCTTATATACCTAGGCTTGTTCCTAACACTTGTGGGTTTTGTTCCGGTAGTGTTACAATATTCATTGACAGTTTATGAGATATTCATTGCTGCTATGTTAACTTGTGTCAGTGTTCCAAATGACATATCTTGTCACAAGGGGTAGAATTGCTATCAATTCCTATCAGATAGCTGAAGGGATATTTATATTAGTAAGCAACTTTGATTTCTTTTATTGCTTGTTTTCATGTATCCCAAGTAACTTTGTAGCCAAATCATGCTGCGTAACAGCCCAAATTGTTGATTTAAAAATGCAATCATGACACAGCACAGCCCTACCCCATTGACAACAAAATGTCATCTAGAACACCGCCTGAGAACAAGACTATAGCTACAAACTGACTTGTGTAAGAGGGAAGGGTTCAAAATCCAAACAAATGGACGGTTTGTAGCCTCACGTAATCATAAAAAGTGCATGAATTGTTACAAGGGGTAGAATTGCTCTCCAATTTGAGAATTCCTATTAGATAGCTGAAGGTATATTTATATTGGTAAGCAACTTCGATTTCTTTTATTGCTTGTTTTCAGGTATCCCAAGTAACTTTGTAGCCAAATCATGCTGCGTAACAGCCCAAATTGTCACACTTCAAATTACCGATTTAAAACACAATCATGACACCATTACACAGCACAGCCCTACCCCAGTGATAACAACATGTCATCACAAAAAGTGCATGAATGCATGGATAGTGGCCTAAGGGCATAAGACTAGCTACAAACTAGCCTCAAGTCATCACAAAAAGTGCATTAATGTATGGATAGTCATGAGAGTGGCCTGAGGGCATAAAGGTAGTGAGCAGGGCAAGTTGAACATTTCTTACATCACTAGTTTACATTATTTCATTGTGGGGATGCCTTGAACTATTTTGCCATAACTCAACAACAAAGTGGTTTAGTCTAGTCCTACTATCAATCATCCTGGCTCGGCCTGAAACTCAGGTGGTTAAGTTTCTAACTTATTTTTGTATGCATGGCAACTTGATTTAATCAATTACAGTAGTCTCACGAAAGAGCGCCCATGGGCAGAGCACCTTAAAAGTCTGCCAAAGAGGGGGGTGGGCGCTCTTTCAAGTATTTCCATATTAACCATGAAAGAGCGCCCATTATCATATTTACAGTGACTCAATGCCCTTGAAGCAAATAATTGGACAAACAATAGCGCACAACAGAAATACCAGTGGCTTCGAAGTCAAGTCCTGACAGCACACAACACTCTTAACGGTACCATGTCACCGTGAGCATGGTGTAGGTAGCGGTGCACACTGCATTAGCTACGTCTGTCTACGCAAAGCTGCCTTGTAGTAACCTTTGGTAAAGTACAACCCGACATTTTTATTCCTCAAATATGCATGGCGCTTGAGGCTGTGCTTCTAAAACTCCACAAGTGCACTCCATTAGCCAGGGTGGGCACTCATTCGAGTAACCTTTGTCCTATACAGGAAATCGGGTGAAAAGTAGGAGATGGGCGCTCTTTCACGAGACTACACTACTCTCCAAGTATGTACTGGGTACAAGACCAATGGTCTACTTCAAGTAAGGACTATGTAAGCCAGGCTGCAAGCTCACAGACAACAGAGATGAAATTTAGCTAACCAAAATCCTACCCTGCACATTTTCCTCTAAGGCAAATGAAGGAGGATGTGGGTGTAGAAACTGTAGACCCAGATAAACTAGGTCTTCCAAAAATTCATTATCTTTCCTGGGAAGCTGTTGCCAATGGTAGCTTACAATTATCAGCTTCAACAGCAGTGTCTTCATATACCCCGGACGTTTCCTAACACTTTTGGGTTTTGTGATGTCATGTACATTAATTTATCTACTTTACCCAGGGCCAACATGTCTGTGGGGTGTAAGGGTAGGCAAATGGCCATATTCAGTCACAGAGTATACAGATCCCCAAACTAGTTGGTCTTCATTTACTATGGAGTAACTGGTACCCTAGGGATCACCTACTCCAAAGTAACCAGCTCCCCAAACTAACTCATGCAACTAGAGTTAAAAATTTGGAAGGGGATGTTCTCAAAGGCTCACTTACACACAGAATTATATCGATACGTGGATAAATGACTGCTGTATACTTTAAACACTGCTACAGTTACGATGTATACTAGCAGTAGCAATGAGAAGTACATTACCTCGACTCGTTAATTGTTTCTGGAAACAAGGGTAGGGTATACGGTCGGGCAGGGATTTGTTTCCAGAAATGCCAGTAGAAACATGCGTGGGCATGTACAGGGCGAGGTACAGTTACTACCCGGGATTAGTTACTGGAACTACGTTACCAGTCATGGTTGTGGGACATTAGAAGCATAAATAAGGTAGCACTGCATTATTTGCATGCAAATGTGGCAGTCCTGGGTATAGATCAAGCATTATTCAGTTGGGTAATTCGAACATGTTATTGTGTTCGAAGTGCTGTAGTGCAGAACTTCTGGGCAGGGTTCATACACACTGCGTAGATGTGTTTACATCTGTACGGCACATATGAGTCCCACCCTTAAACAAAAGGTCTGCACTACTGCGCACACGGTAACACAATCGAAATATGCAATGGAATAATGTTTGATTTTGTATTTGAGTACATTTCTAAGTGTCTTCACTTTTGGGATCTCAGTTGGGAGAAAAGCCAGACAGTTTTACACACATGATAATTTACTTCAGAGGAGGCTCATTTACTTGGCTTTAGGCTATCTTTAGGCATCACCTACTCCAGGAATCATTAACCGTGACAGAACCATAAAGTTATACGGACAGTTCTGTTACAGAGAAGGTGGGACATGGCAGCGACAATTAAACGACATTCCAAGGCAAATAAGTGTGGATGCAAGCTAAACAAATGGCTCTGTGGAAAAAGTTGCGATGGGCGCAAGTGTGTGCATGTTTTTCGACAAAGTCGAAAAGGTTTGGCAGCTAAACTGGCCTTCTGTGAGTCACCTTGCGTCAAACTGGCAACTTGCAAGCTTAGCCTGTGAGGTGAGTCATAATAACTAATTTCAACTAGCCAGATGTCTTCAGCTGAGTTGAAAACCTCATGCAGCCATCATGACTTAGTGATCCTTGTAGCTTACATCCACGATTCTTGCCCTTGGAATTTCATCAGAGTGTACTAGTTGTTGCTACATTGTGTGGAGATCACTTTCGCGGGTTCTCCAGAGTAGTCCTCACTGTCATCAACCAGATCACTCAAACTCTTCATCACTGAAATGCATGACCGTGGTTTGCCTAATTGGGCCTTGTCAGGTGTATCACTCAAACTCTTCATTGCTCAAATGCATGACGGCCTAATCGGGCCTTGTCAGGTGCATCACTCAAACTCTTCATTGCTCAAATGCATGACGGCCTAATCGGACCTCGTCAGGTGCATCACTCAAACTCTTCATTGCTCAAATGCATGACGGCCTAATCGTATGTCTTCGAATAGATGCTGCCCTTGAATACTAGGCGCACAATCAGAAGCTCTGAGCGAAACAAACGCTACCCTCAAATAGTAGCCGCAGCTAGTATATGCAACACACACACACGTATATGTGAATGATGACAGTGAACGGGCTAGCACTAGGGCTGTTCCTGTTATACCACTTGTTTCCACCGCTGACAGCAGGACTGGGAGGCTGTGCGTACTACTGACCACGTCTAACAGTTGTTACTGTATCGCTCGTATGTACCGTATCCAGCTGCCGTTAATGTCAGCAGGCTTTCCGAATAAATAAACACCGCCCTCAAATAGTAGCCGCACAAAAACAGGCAGCGAAAAAAATAGTAGCCAGGGCATCTGTCAAATAAATACTGTATATGCTAGTACAACATGGCATGACATGCATACCCACCACAGACACTACATGCACAAGAAACAGTGATGGGAAAGATGTGTTTGTAGACCCTGTTAAACAAGATCTTCCAAAAATTTTTCTCTACGGAGACGATCATCCACAGCGGCTGGATCCAAACCAACAGCACCAAGCAGCCCTTATATACCCAGGCTTGTTCGTAACACTTATGGGTTTTGTATGAAATATTCATTGCAGTTTATAAGATATTCATTGCAGTGTGAATGTAGTTATGAGTATGCCATTGACAGTTAACACAACATTCCTCAGGACTGGAAGATATATTGTTCAATGTATACATACGGAAGTGGGCTACGTTTAAACTTAAAAATGAACGTAGACTCATTAGGAATGAGATTTCACACAGGAAGGGTAAACATCTTACAGAAAAAGCTGAAGTCCCCAGCTTGTGAGCTATGACTTTATACCAAATACCCGTATTTCTTTGATCAGAGACCACGGCTACTATTTTTTTTGCTCTTCATTTTGTGCAGCAACTAATTTAAGGTGGATACTATTTGAGGGCGGTGTCTATTTCTTTAGAACGCCTGTGGATACCAATGACAGTTATGTCCAGGTAATAGAGCTAGACCTACTAAGGATAGGAGCCATTTGCGCTGCTGGGCAGACACTCAATGCCTCTGGAGTTAATCACAATGTGACGACTGATAAATGATGCCCTCAAATACTAGCTGCAGCTAGTATAAAAGGCCCATGAGCGTGTGTACAAATAATTGCTGTTGACGGTCACCGAGCTAGTGCTAGGGCTGTTTGTGAGTCTAACATCAATGCGCCCAATGCAGCAATAATTTCACCCCAAACCCTTCCTTTATGGGGCTGTGAGTAGCGTTGCAATTCGACATGCACAAGCTTCAACCCACACTTTTGACAACAAATTGTGACAGTTCCCAGAATGTCTAAGGTCTCCTGTTGTGTGACTAGGTCTGTCGTGGTCAGGGACAGTAGACCATGAGAAATGAGGCCTTGGGTGTGAGACCGTGAGATCAGGGAAAGTAGACCATGAGAATCGAGGCCTTTGTTGTGAGACCGTGAGATCAGGGAAAGTAGACCATGAGAATCGAAGCCTTGGTTGTGAGACCGTGAGATCAGGGAAAGTAGACCATGAGAATCGAGGCCTTGGTTGTGAGACAGTGAGATCAGGGAAAGTAGACCATGAGAATCGAGGCCTTGGTTGTGAGACCGTGAGATCAGGGAAAGTAGACCATGAGAATCGAGGCCTTGGTTGTGAGACCGTGAGATCAGGGAAAGTAGACCATGAGAATCGAGGCCTTGGTTGTGAGACCGTGAGATTAGGGAAAGTAGACCATGAGAAATGAGGCCTTGGTTGTGAGACCGTGAGATCAGTGCTGAAATTGTGAGTCTCACAGTAGCACAATGAAAATTGAGAGGTCTGCATTTTTACATTTGTGGCACACACCACATTAGAAACATTTCTAAGTTTTCTCTTCACTACCTGTCAGCAAGAAGCAAAAGTGAGGAAAGCTGTGGGGAACATGCATGGTTAGGAATGTGTTTTATTAGACCTAGACAAACTAGGTCTTCCAAAAATTCCCCTCTCTCAGGAAGTCAGGAGAGCCTCAACTAGCAGATCATTAACCAACAGCAGCTCCCCTTATATACTCCAGCTTGTTCCTAACACTTGTGGGTTCTGTGATGTCATGGTGGAGTATTCATTGTTACTTGTGAGATATTCATTGAGGCTGTGAATCCACTTATGCAACTTGCTCCCCATACCACTGGCCCTAGACAATTCTTTTAGCCATTCTTGTAGGTCTTTTCTAGGATAGTGTTGGACTACCTTCACCTGTTTTAAGCCTGGGTACGTATGAGGCTTGAGTTGCACGTGTGTGACACCTTCGAGGCATGTGCACCCAACTTCTGAATTGCCACTTCAAGCTCCTAATTTCTGCTTGTTTTGGCTACTCAAGGTTGATGTCAAAATTGTCTGGCATTGATGACGACATTCTCTGCGATAAAACAATGCATCAAGCGTCGTTACTTTTACACTGGCAGATGCTCTGCAACTACAATGTTGCTTTGGTGGAAGCATACACGTTTGTGTGATTCATTGTGTTATGAATAATTACATTTATGCCTGTACCTAATCTGCCACCATATGTTACTGAAAATTGGTAAGCATAAACAGGAAGCAGCTTGTCAGAAATTACTGGTAGAAAGAAAACTGAGCAGAATAGTTGGTTAGGTTGCCTAGAGATATTGCCTAATCACTTGTAACCAACCACTCTAATTTGCAAAATGGCAAAAATGAGCAGAAAGTGGTGATACTAGTTCTAACATAGCATCTACTCTTAGCTGATTGTAAGGCTCTCGGAATTTGAAAGAAAATGAAAGGAGCCACCCTCCACCACCATGAGGAAACCGTACAGTCTTGTACAAGTCACCAGCCAGTGTAACCATGCAAGACTAGAAAATGTACACGCCACAGTCACAGACGTACTTTGTCTGAGGCAAAGTGTGAGCAACAATGAGAAAATAGGTAAAAAAAATTAGCAGCAAATAATAGACACTGACTTAGTGATGGGCGATACTGAGATGCAGCTAGCACAGTGAGATGCAGCTAGCACAGTGAGATGCAGCGAACCAGCTTCTGATTTTCTTTCATGAAATGCTAGGCCCTAAAGAAGGAGCCTTCCAAAAATTTCACTGAGTTCATGCACGATTCTCAGCCATCTGTTACACTTACACAGTCGTGCTGTAAGAGCTTTTCCTTATAAGCAGTCAAGTGAACCTAACACTTGTGGGTTTCACAAGTGTGACATCCGGTGCAACCAACTGCTATGAATATTGGTATGAGGACTATGAATATCAGTATGAGGAAATGAATATTGCGAAATGTCAAAACTAACTCCTACAGGACAAATTGAAGTGCATCACGTGGCCAAACAATGTCTGCAACATCCTCCAAGAGGTGATCCTTGTTCCCAGGTTCCTAGCACTTGTGGTGATACTTCAATATTACTTTCTAAATACCTGAATGGCCATGTTGGCCTCGTTCCCTGCTGTCCGTTGCTTCCAGTAAAGAGGCAGAGAACCCAGTTGTGAGTGATGTAAAGATAGAAAGAATGGTAGAAAGGATGGTAGTTATTTGTGTGTGGGTGCAGAAAATATTCACATACGTGTGTGTATGCCGCATATACATGTACTAGCTGCGGCTACTATTTGAAGGCGGCATTTATTTCGCTCAGAGGTTCCAATAGTGCGCCTACTATTCGTACGTAGCTATCAGATAGCTACCAAGTAGCTTTACTGCCCACATACTACTTGTAGTGACAGTGGCACCCTTTCTGATACAACCTAGACACTGAGCTTGAGTGGGCTGCAGACTAGTCATAGACAGTGTGTAAACTTAAGTACTCATGCACAGCATAACTGCATGGATGGGTGCAGATTCAGCTCTCAACTCAAGCACGCTAACTGCAGTGTGAAAAAGATGTAGGGATGGGGCTTTGCCAATATGTTGACCTTTGCTTTCATGCATTATCCCTACCTTGTTTGCATACTTTTTGGCATGCCATCCCTACATCTTTTTTACATTTTTAATGATTTTTAAGTCTTGTACATGTACTAGCTGCGGCTACTACTTGAAGGCGGCATTTATTTCGCTCAGAGGTTCCAATACTATTCAAGGGCGGCTACTATATGAGGGCAGCATACATCAGTCGTCACATTGTGATTAGCTGCAGAGAAGTTGAGTGTCTACCTAGCGGCGCAAATGGCTTCATAGCCCTAGTGGTGATCAAAAGAGGAGCAAAGGTACAGGGTACTTACCACACATACGTAGCTAGCGAGGGGGTGATTGTCACACACACCAAGCGCTGAGTGTGTAGTTAGTTGAAAATACGAAAATGCTGCCTGTTTGCTTTGAAAATTTCGGCCATTCTCTAATAATGTCAATGTTGTGAGGAAAGATTCCAGGCCTGAAAACGACGGAAATCTGGGTGGACAGCCTTTTTTATCGTACCAAAAGTGACTGAAAGCTGGGCAAGGCTACCATGAGGTCTTGTATAGCATCAGTAGGTTACCATGGTAACAGACACAGGTTATGGCCATCTGTGTACATCACCTAATTTCAATGTTTGTCGGATATGATTTACAAGGACTGACCAACACAAGTCAGTCTTACAAATCTACCGGAAACTAGTCGACATCAGGGGCTTCAGTTTCCCCCTCCTCGGCTAGCTGGGAACAAAAATCGTACCACTTTAGGTAACTATATTAAGTAGTCAGCAGTTCACTTAACTGTAGCTACAGTTAACCCCTTACACACACCTGAATATATAGCTCATATATACTCAGGACAGACATGGATGGACTCAGTGAGTCGGTTGGTCAGTTGGATAGTTGTTATCCCGTAGACCATGCTAGTGTGGAGCTTGCGCACGCCCCAATTACCACCCCCCCCCCCCAACACACACACACATTTTATAATGATACCTGCTATTTTAGTCTAAAATGAGACATTTAACCTCTATACGCCCTCAAGTTTGACACAAGATCAACAGCATTCACACAATGACTTTGCTACAGCTAACTGGGTGAACAGAAACATAGAAACATATTGCACCAGGAAAGTCTCCAGGCGTTTGTTGCTACTTTCTACAACAGAGAGACAGCAAGATAACCAGCAAGTGAAATGCACAACCCTTAACTTCATTAACCCTTACTTCCATTAACCCTTAACTCCACGAACCATAATTATGAACTTAGAGTAGACAGATCTTCGATCTCGATTAAGCTTGCTAACTGGCAAATACAGTGTTTGAAAGTTCACCATGCATTGAGCTTGTTACCTATTCATGCCAGGTTTCATGACGTCACGTGGTTACGCGGGTGGAATAAATTTCGAGGTCTGCATGTAGACTGGGTTGCTATTTGTGAGCCAATGTTTGGGTGTGTAAAAGATACGCAATTGCGAATGTGCATAGTTCACAAGGCAAGTATAGGATAGACCTACGTAGTCTAATGACCAAGTCTTCCAAAAATTCACAAAGGACTAGTACCTCTGCTCATGTATACTGCAGTGGTGAAGGTACACTGTTCTTAACAATTGTGGGTTTTGTTTCCGGCAGCTGATACCGCATTCATTGAGCTAAGAATATTGTTACATATTCATAACCAGTTAGCTGGTGTGTGTGTTGAGTGCAAGGTGGTATGCTACCAGGGAGGGTAGGACAAGCTCACGTGCACTCAGCAATCTGATGATGTAATGTGAAATCGTCTGATTCCGTGCGCTACAGCCCTTACTGAGTGCTTTTTGTGCAGTTTTCGAGATTGGTTTGCCATGCTAAAGCTAAAACATGCACTTTGGTTTGCTGCTGCAATCGATAACATGGGAATCTCCAACTTTCTGACAATGTAATACTACCCTAAAAACAAAAGTGGTCCCCAGGCAAACTTGGATGCTACGAACGCTTACTTGTTTAATCTCTGTAAATCCCTGTGAACTTTCCACATACCTAAGAATGGATGTAGTTTATTCACGTGATTTTTAGAGCTCGTCCTACCCCCCTTGGTACGCTACACCACATCTTTCTCAATCCATTTAGTTAATGTGGTAGTAGTCTGGGGTCCGGACTGGTAGTAGTCTAGGGTCCGGACTGGTAGTAGTATGGGGTCCAGACTGGTAGTAGTATGGGGTCCAGACTGGTAGTAGTATGGGGTCCAGACTGGTAGTAGTATGGGGTCCAGACTGGTAGTAGTATGGGGTCCAGACTGGTAGTAGTATGGGGTCCAGACTGGTAGTAGTATGGGGTCCAGACTGGTAGTAGTATGGGGTCCAGACTAGTAGTAGTATGGGGTCCAGACTAGTAGCTTCCTCATAGTCTCAACCGCCAGTAATATTCAATTTACATGGAAAGCAGTAAGATTGTAACTCCATTGTAGCCTCATACCCAGGCTGCATGGGAGGAGAGAAATGGCCTGGTACTGACTGTTCGCGCATGTGCAATCATTCCCAGAAAAACCTGGGAATTCGTCTATGTTCGGAAATTGTCGGTAAATTCAATACATATATGTCTGATACATTTCCGTATCATCGCAAAATGCAGTCGTTTGCCACTTGAATTACCTTCAACTCCATGAATGTAGAGGATAATCTACGAAGCCAAAAAAGCTTTCTTGCAGCTACCAACTAGTTTCAGTAAGTCAGTACGCTACGAGGTGCTGTCATTTGATTGCTTGACTGTAAACAAAGCAAGTTGGGTACAGGGCGGGGTAGCTACGCTGTTGTCTTGTTAGTCTCACCGTTGGTATCATTTACGATTGCCAAATTTGTCAGCCTGAGTGAGCATTGTTTTGTTGTATACCTTTTTTCAGCTTTGTACGTACATGTATACTACTTTCGAATATTTTGTCTGTATATCATTCCACATGGACAAGCTACGTGAACATTACACTTTTATGGGAATATAGCGGAAATGGCCAGGCATGCGCAAGCAGTCGATAATGGACCATTTATCTCCTCCCACATGGCCTGGGTATGAGGATAAAATTTGTTGTCGTTCCAACCAGCTTTTTGTTGCTTGCAGTAAGTGGTCAATGCTCATTTTACTACACATGGAAAGGGACACACTCACACTCACACACACACACACATACATACACACACACACACACACACACACACACACGCACAAACACACGTGCTTGCTTGCTTGCTTGTTTGCGGCCATATACCGTAAATTTTAAATGCGCGTTTAAATATTTCCTGAAAATTGAACGTCCTCGTGCACTTATTAGGTAGCCTCAATAGGTGGGCTACTGCCAGAGTGCAGCATTGGCGACCGTAGTGGAGACGGCTCAAGTTTAAGCATGCACGGCACCTTACTTCTTGTTTGTCACAGCAGCTATGGACCGACCATCAATGGCAGGCTGCTCGCCGACCGTACAATATATACACGCCGGGTTGAGAACGCTTCAGGTAAGGGTTGTGCATAAACGACACTCATAAGCACTAGCGATTCAGCTCATCATTTCATGTATCAAGCTCTCCAGTGGGGAGAGGCTGGAAACGAACAACTGCAAAATCGAACAAATCTCATGTACCGTATAGCGGGAAATTTTCGTGAGGTCCAAATTTTCTCGATTTTCGCAACCCACGACCAAAACGCGAAAATAAGAACCGCTAGAATTTGAAGTGAACTTTTGCATGAACTTTTGAACTCGTGGAAATTTTCACGTGTGCGTTTTGTGCGCTAGTCTCACTCGATCTGACGACGGCACTGTATCGCTACTTCAAACCGGCAGACAACATCCTACCCTCTCCCACGGGACGTCTTTCGTCTTCCGTTAGCCCGGTGATGATAAAAGGGCGTGGTCAATAGCTCGCGCTAAATGCGAAAATTTCTTCTGGAGGGGAAACGGGATTTTCGTGAAAATTTGGACCAGCGAAAATTTCCCCTGCTATACAGTATGTCTTGTAACAACACAGTTTGAATTTGTAGACCTGGCACAAGTAGGCAGGTCTCCCAAAAATTTGGCTTCAAACCAATCTGCGGATCCACAGTTACAACCAAGAAGGTACTGTAGTGTAGCTTATATACCCAGGCTTGTTTCTAAGACTTGTGGGTTTAGTGAAATGTCACATGTGAGTATTCATTGGCAATGAATAATCTGACTGAGCTATGAATTACTTTAAGTCTTCTTAGCCTGGTCCCGGACTGTCCCTCTAACGTACTGTCTTCCTTAGCCTGGTGCCGGACTGTCCCTCCAACGTACCGTCTTCCTTAGCCTCGTCCCCAGACTGTCCCTCTAACGTACCGTCTTCCTTAGCCTGGTCCCAGACTGTCCCTCTAACGTACCGTCTTCCTTAGCCTGGTCCCGGACTGTCCCTCTAACGTACCGTCTTCCTTAGCCTGGTCCCAGACTGTCCCTCTAACGTACCGTCTTCCTTAGCCTCGTCCCCAGACTGTCCCTCTAACGTACCGTCTTCCTTAGCCTGGTCCCAGACTGTCCCTCTAACGTACCGTCTTCCTTAGCCTGGTCCCAGACTGTCCCTCTAACGTACCGTCTTCCTTAGCCTGGTCCCAGACCCTCCAACGTACCATCTTCCTTAGTCTCGTCACCAGTCCCCACCCGAGAGGAGAGGGTCTGGTGACATTCAACCGTTGATTGCTTTTCTGCGGAGAATTTTCCAACCGCAAATCACATTGCAGAAAACACAATCTGTGGTTGCAACACCGGAAATCCTTGGCTACTTCAGCATGATGACACATTGGCACGTAAATTAGTTATCAGTTCGCAACTATGCATACAGCAAGCTACAATATGTGTGACAGTCCCGTGTAGAAATCGAAGGTTATTCCGTTGCGTATTTCGATCGCATCGCTGCCTTCGAAGCGCCGTATCACGGAATTTCCGTTAAGGGCGGGGCTCATATGCACTTCGTAGATTCATTAGACATTCATGCATTACGAAGCACGTATGAGCCCCACCCTTAACAGAAGTTCAGCGATACGGCGCTGCAAACACAGCGATGCGATCAAAATACGCGATGGAATGACCTTCGATTTCTACACGGGACTGCCACATGTATATAAATTTGTAATGAAGCCCGAGGAATCAGCCGAATGTCACCAGACCCTCTCCTTGCAAGTGGGGTCCAGGAACGAGACTATGTCTTCCTAGGATCTAGCATTTGAAGCCTGAACCACAGCTGCCTTCAATCATGCAGTGCAGGTTTGTGACTCTAACTCACGTGCACATTAGCAAGCTTCCAATAATTGGGATTCTCAAAGATCAGATACCCGTCTTGACTGGTCCACAAAGTTTTCCTGACCAATGGTAGTCTCATATCCAGACCCCACCCTCTTACGAGGAAAAGGGTCTGGTGACATTGAGCGTTTTCTTGGTTATGCCGAGTCAGCAGTCTCGATTCTGAACAAGCCAATGAAATAGCGCAACGTCATACATGCATTGAAGCTAGCCAATGAAATATACTGTTACGTCAATAATCAAGATAGCTGACTCGGCACAACCAAGGCAGCACTCCAATAGTCACCAGACCCTTTTCCTCGTTAGAGGGTAGGGTCTGGTCTGGGGACGAGACTAGACCAATGGTTGCTCACTCACTTGCATCCTCCAGTACGGTGGTGGCTGGGTGAGTGTTAAGCCACCATCTGCCACTAATAACAGTGAAGACAGTCACCATATCCTAGCACTCACTGGCCACCTTCCCTAGCACAATTTCTGATGCTGCTGATTCCTTGTAATTTCAATGCTTAGCTCAAGTGACACTGGTAGTTACAATCTAAACACAACAACATGAGTGAGGACGAGGACTTATAGTTTTTTTTTGGCAATTAGGGGAGAGAGGAGCCAGGGTCATACCATGCAAACAAATCTGCTTCATTCCCAGGCCTTCCCACCATCCAGCAACATGAGTGAGGACGATGAGCACTGATTGATAGTTGGCAATTAGGCCAGGGTCATACCATATGCAAACAAATTAGCCTCGTTTTCTGGCCTTACCACCATCCAGATTTTTATCGCTTACAGTATGCAAAAACGGGGAAGGCCTTGTCCATTTCATCATGTGAATGACGTTTTGTCTACCTAGGTAGACAGAGGGAGGGGATGGGTCCTCAACAGAAAGAATGCGATAGAAGCTTTTCCTTGTTGTGTCTGTCCAAATGCTGGAGTTGCAAATGTTCATGAAGCGGAAGGTCTACCTAGGTAGACACGGCACTGCATCATTCATGTCATAAAAATGGACCAGGGCTTCTCAGTCTGTTTATGCATACTGTAAGCAATCAAAAACTGGACGGTGGGAAGGTCTGGCTGGGATCAAGGATACATCGACATCTCTTGCTAGTACTGTCGACAACTATTAGGCCATGGTATAAGCAAATTGCCAAACCTTTCCCTACTTCAGAGGATGGTGGGCGAACAAAGGGGCATGCTTACAGTAATATGTACGTGTGAATTGTGTGAAGGGTGGGGAGTAAGGAAGTGGTTTTTTTAGACCTAGTTAAACTTTGGTCTTCCAAAAATTCACTTAAGAAGCTAGAAATCAGGATTCCACACGTACAACATTTACATGTAACTCTGTCCTTATATATCCAGGCTTGTTCCAAACAAGTTATGGGTTTTGTGGTGCCATAGTAGAGTATTCATTGCTACTTTGGGGATATTCATTGAAGCTGTGAATGTACTCATGCAATATATCTCTATACACCATTGGCCAGACCCTTCCTATTTTTTTACTCTATGGTTGCCATTACAGCTAGGTATGTGCACGTGCATAAAGTGACCCACATGGAGCAGGCGGAAGATTGACAAGTTGGTCTTTTGTGACAGACATGTGACAGTGAGTGGGAAGATAGTGAACACAGTCAAGTGTGTGCAGAGAAAAATTAAGAGGTTAGCAAGCTCATCTTTGACGACTCTCCCGACAATCATACTGGGCCTTTGCCTTTCCTGCATGGTTATGAGAAGTGCATCATCATGAAGTGTACACTCGGCTACTAGCGTACAAGTCTTAATTCTGTTATCCTGTGTCGTTTCTCAGCCAAAGAAACTGTCAGCTATCTCACCCTAGCTTGCAATCGTCATCACAAGAGAGCACACGTGATAGCGGCAGTGGGTATGTAAACTATCCAATTGCAAACCACACATATACACCATCACTATTCTAATAGAACAGTAGATCCAATCAGGCATATGGAAAAGCAGGAAGTGAAATGGAAACTGGAAATGGAGATTGGAAACAGAACTGGGAACAAATAATGCGCCAATCACTGATGTCTTCATGGACTCATAAGTAAGTAGTGTGTTTTGTCATTACAGCAGTGGCTATATGACTGGTTTTATGAGTCATGTGCTTTGCCTCGTTCTGTGCTTTGTGATTACATATTCAGTGGTTTGATGTAAACGACAGTAGGCGCTCATCAGTGCAATTGACAAGCGCTCATGTGGCAAGAAATGTTTGGTTCATGTGTAAGAGGGTCTGGGTACGAGACTAGTTGCAACCGCGAAAGTAACCTACTTGGTCTTAGAACAAGGTTAGCATTCGGTATAGTCTAAGTTCACCCGGTTTGAAACGGTTTCCGGTTACGTCATAATAACTATTTATAATCCGTCACGCACCTTATTAAATATTTAGACCATACAGCATGGTGGCCGTCTGAAGTTGCTCATTGGCTAAATGGTTAAGGGTTAGGGCCAGGCCCAGGGAATGTATATAGTACTTTTTTTTTTCTCTGGTCTTACAAAATGTGATGAACATCTTTGCTTCGGTAGCCTCTTATGAATATTTAATAAGATGACGTAACCGTTTCAAACCGGGTGAACTTAGTCTATCCCGCTTCACTCCTACTCTTGCAGCCTTGTTCCCAGACCTCTCCCCACTCCAGTTCTGATTGCTTGCAGTATGTGAAGCAAATGATGGCTTCATACCCAGGCCCTATTTTACATAAGTGCCTGGGTACAACAGCCTCATTCCTGGGTACAATAGCCTCATTCTCAACCGTTGCCGCCCCAATGCAGTGTTTGCTAATATTGGGGCAGCAATGGCCTAGGAACGAGGCTAGACTAGCAAAGCAAGTGATCAAAACTGGAGGAAGGAAAAGCTGTGGGATGTCTAGGAACAAAAGCTAACAATACACGAAGCTAAGACTACAACAGCTAAGAGGTTGTGTTTGCAGTTCTGTTTCCAGTTTTCTTTTCATTTCCATTTCTTGCTTTTCCTGATCCAATCTAACGGAAGAAATTCACTTATGACATTTTGGCTAATCCAATTATGCGGAAGGTAGCTGCACTAATTATTTTTGAGTGAATCTAATTTAGCGGAAGAGTAGGTGCCATGAAGCGTTTTCAACAACAAAAATAAACAGGCAATATCTTATCAAAACGGACAAAAAGTGGTTGACAGATCGCGGACTGTCGAAGTTCCCTGCACTTTGCACTTGCACACTTCTGAGAAAGAGCCTTGGTACTGCAAGCAGTTGAAACAACAAATGCTGAGGTAAGGGGCCTCCATGTGACGAGCACTTTTCTTGAAAGACGTGCTTCCATTACAAGGATGGATCTAATCTAGCAAGAAATTTGGCTCCTAGAATTCTTCATGAATCTAATATAATCTTCTGTAAGTCTTAATATGAAAGACTTACAGAAGAAAAGAGATTACATTAATGAACTTAAATCAGTTAATAAATGCCATTGCTTTCTCTCGCCCTCTGGATAAATCCTTCATTTTTGTGTACACCTCTTCTCTACAACAGAGGAGAGCCTCATAAACCCATTCCACACAAAAGATGATTGTAAGGTCAAGGCTGCTTACACAACTCTCTCACACACACACATACATGTACACACACACACACACATACACACACACACACACACAGACAAACACACACACTCTCACACACACACACACAGCGAGATAGTGTAGACCAAGTTGAACTTAGTCTTTCAAAAATTCACAAAAGTGACGGACATAATTTATATCAACTGCCTTTTGCTACAATGGTGGACTTATATACCCAGCCTTGTTCCCAACACTTGTGTAGCCTCGTTCCCAGGCTCTCCCCGCTAAGGAGGAGGGAGAGCCTGGGAACGAGGCTATCCAATTGTGGGTTTTGTTCCATTGTGTGGCAGAATATTCATTGCAGTTTATAAGATATTCATTGAGCTGTGAATGTAGTTATGACTTGTGTGCCGAATGGGGGAGCACCAACACCAGCGGGCACATCGATGCTCATCATGTGAAAACTTTCTGCACATACATAAAGTACGAAGTCAAAACATAATGGGATATGGTGATAGGTGGCTTAAATGGGTGGGGCAGTAATGGAAAAGTGAGTATTGTTTTTTGGGAGATTATGCTAGAAAAACACTGGTCTTCAGGGGAGTACCTAGCTCTCATGCGTGGGCGGAGAAAAAAAGAGCCTGCTACACACGGTATGCGCATGCTCAGTTCCCCCAGGATTTCTGGGAATTTCCGTAAAATCTGTCTGTTACACTAATCTCCGCGAGACATGCCAACTTTCTAGCGTGAAAGATGCCTACCACTGAACACGCTCGACAAAGGAGTGATAAATGCAATAAGCTCTAATAATCATCCATGCGTCCGTCCATTCCGGCTAAATGCTATGGCATGTGACTGACGCAATCTTTCCCTTTGAAGTTTACCAATCGTCTTGAACGAAGCAATGCAGACAGTTACCGTCAGAGCGATATTGTTTCAAAAATTATGGGCATTGTTTAAGTATTATTGTAAGCTCGCGATAATATGCTCTTCCCCCCTTCCCTCCCTCCTCCCCACTTTTTGTACGTTACTTCAAGTCCAATACGATCATACATGTACGTCCCTGCATGGTTCCTTGAAATGTTACACACAAGGTTGACAATCATGATGACTGCCGTGACTTTCCAGCTTCACTGGTTGTGTAATACAGAATCAGCAGCACCTCTGTTAATATACCGTACCGTAATGGTCCAAATTTCACAAAAATCCCATTTCTCCTCCAGAAGAAATGTTCGCGGTTTTAACTTCCGTGTTTAGCGCAAGCTATTGAGGTTTTGTATTCAGTCGGGAGACTAACATTTGTTTTGAGTGCTACCTTGCTTCGGTGTCTTCTGGACCATTTCAGACATTGGATGTCTTACCAACATGTGACAAGTTAGTCTCGCAAGCCAGACTTTTTCCGTTCGCAGTACTGATTGCGTATTGGATCACTGTGACTGCAGAACAGAAAGGGTCTGTGAGGCTAAGCCAACAGTTTGTAAGTGTAAGCAAAAGCAGATTCAAACAAGCATGAATTGTCAAGGTCACTAATCTGACGCACACATGGTTTGGTAGAAACAATTGCCTGTGAAACAATGGATTTTATTATTATGGCCTTACTTGTAAATTCAGTATCGACTAGTTGACAAGCACACATGACGTCACAGGTTCTAGACACGAAGACATATTTTCATTTATATCTCCAGCTACAGAGAATCTAGAGAAACAAGACAAGTTCCAGCCGAGAGACAAGTCCTACCTCTAGAACATAACCGAGTCTGAAGCAGAACCGCTAAAGGATGGTTCCGCTGCAAGCATTGCAAATCTAAAAGCGGCTTCTTTTTCGCTACGTTAGCTAAATTTTGTCACTGCATATATTTCACGCATGTCGTTCGGCAACCCTTCGGAGCTATTCCTTCTAGCTCGGATATGTTTTGTACGCTTGATGTTGTTCTCCGCCAGCGTTTGTCTCATCTTCGTAGCAGTACAGAACGCAAGATCGGTCTTCTCCCTAGCATGGCTATACATATATACGTGACGACATGTGACGCCTATGCCGCGGATCATGTGGTAAGATTCACCAGGCCTTCTCCCTCCATTTATGCATACTGCAAGCGATCAAAAAATGGAGCCGGTGAAGGACTGGGAACGGGGCTAAGGCTCCCCCACTCCAGAGGAAAGCTTGGTGTCTTTTCTCATGTGAGCATGATGCAGTTGGAAAGAGTTATAAGTTTGCAGAACTTTGCGTGTTGTTTGCTCAACCAGCTATACGTTGAATGGTGTGTAGAATATTTATCCTCCATTAGCTGGATATGTGTAGTCAGTTGCTTGGTGCTTTTGCGCTTTCTGCTGTCCTGAGCTCCCAGATATACCCATACGCAATTAAACCCATTCTACCATGATTCTACCGATTGAGGTCAGTCTTGTGAAAAGATAGATGGCTATCCACACTTGCCATGTTTGCATTTGGGAGCAGAGGAGCCTGGGAAAGAGGCTAATGTGCACCTACACCATTGATACAAATGGCGTAGACTTCAACCGTTTTTTCTTTGTTTGTTTTGTGAGGAAGAGTGGTGAAAAACAGGGAAAGCCTGGGATCATCATCACATTGGCACACACATCCACTGATCACAACCAGAGTTCACAATGCCACCGACAGCCTCTCTTATGATGTCTTGCCCCTTACCTGCACCCCACACCTCTCACAATTATGATGTTTGTGGGGGAGCCTGGTAATTTGCCTATACCACTGGTACAAATAGCCTCATTCCCAGACCTCACACATTTTTACTCTTCAATTTCACAATAAACAAGAAGGTCTGGCATGGATCATTACATTGGCACACACACACGCACACATGCACCTACACACACAGACACACAGACACACACACACACACACACACACATCCACAGATCACAATACCACCCTGTGACAGCCTCACTTATGGTGTCTTGCCCCTTACCCACATCCTTTACCTCTCATGTACCTACACTCCCTCCCTCACCTACACTCCCTCACCTACACTCCCTCATCTACACTTCCTCACCTACACTCCCTCACCTACACTCCCTCACCTACACTCCCTCACCTACACTCCCTCACCTACGTATACCCCTCACCTACACTCCCTCACCTACACTCCCTCACTTACACTCCCTCACCTACACCCCTCACCTACACTCCTCACCTACACCCCTCACCTACACCCCTCACCTACACTCCCTCACCTACACCCCTCACCTACACCCCTCACCTACACCCCTCACCTACACTCCCTCACCTGGACCCTTCTTTCTTCATGTTAGGAGCTCTTTTCTTCTTCTACACTGCGACAGTCTCTCTTATGGTGCCCTGCAGTTTCAGGAAGATTTGTGAATCTGCTGCTGCAATAGAGCCTTTGGGTCCGTTTCTGACCTCTCGGAGTTGTATTCCACTGAGGAAAGATGAAAGGAGAGAAGACATACCTTCAGCTTGTGTACTGTAAGTTCATGAACATTAGTCAAGTGATGTCACCACATAGTTCACCAAGTTCACCAAGTTCACCAGTTCAATGCTAGGTGAGTCACAGGAGGCCAATTAATTTGCCAAACATCTTCAACTTCACCGAAATCTACGCACGCTCACTGCGATTTCATTCAGAGCCATTTGTTTAGCTTGCATCCTGGTCTTGGAATGTCAGTTAATTGTATACACATGATCACGTCCTAAACTTGTCTGGTTTGGACCCAATTAAACAATCAGGTCTTCCAAAAATTCAACTACACGTTGGCCATCAAGAAGTAGTGCAAGAGCTCCTCTAAGTTAGTGTACTACTGTGGTCTTATATACCCCAGGCTTGTTTGTAACACTTGTGGGTTTGTGCGGTGCCATGTGGTAGAATATTCGTTGACAGTTTAAGATATTCATTGACAGTTTAAGATATTCATTGACAGTTTAAGATATTCATTGACATTGAATGTTTACATGTTGGAGTCTCAAGTACACACTTGATTAGTCTCGTAAGTCACACCCTTCAAAGAGAGAGGAAGGGTGTGGTCACACCACAGCTGACGAGTTGTCACTGAGGAATGCAATTATCGAATGGCGCAGTTAGACAGTTAGATGCGGACATCCGGTAAACACATGACATACTCCATGACAATGGATGCAACCTATGAAGAGTGTGAATCTCATTGGGCAAAGGCAGGCAGCGATGATGTTAGTCTTGCGGACCAGACTCTACCGTGGGAGTCTGGTTTGAGACTACAAACATGTGCTTTCTATTTAGCCTACATGTAAGTGAGTGTTTGGGTGGATGGGAGTGGGTGATAAGTTCCTGAGCTGGGAATCATTTGAAAGTAGGCAACAGTAGCAGTTTCTGGACAATAAAAACTTGTCTCTGATGCATCTAAACCAGTAGTCTAATATGGTGGCACATACCTGAAAGCAAAGTAGCAATGATGTCAAACGCTAGCAAGGGTTAGTCACTTATATATCATCTGTTGAAGTGCTTGTGACTGGGATCAAGATTGATTGGTGAAAAGTGTACACTTAATCACTTGATTGTTCCCTTCTGAAGAGCTTGATCGCTTGATTTTCAAGGGTCAAATTGCAGCCGCGCATTCTTGATCCGTTGATTTTTAGCAGTTCAGAGGCCACCTTGATCCCTTGATCGGCCCCAAAAAGGTCCTTTGATCGCTTGATTAGCAGTGGTTCAAAGGTCGATTGCAGCTGTGTGTTCTTGATCCGTTTATTTTTGCAGTTCAGAGGTCACCTTGATCTCTTGGTCGGCTTTGATTGCTTGATTCAACTGGTCACAAATGCCTTGGTCAGACTCAGGTGCTAGTCTCGCAAGCCACACACTTTGCAGAGAGAGGAAGGGTCTGGTCACGTTGCAGCAGACGGGTTATTGCCGAGGAATACAATTATCAAACATACATTTAGTGGTTAGATACTAAGATGCTGACATCTGCTAAACACAAAGTGATGTAATTGATATCTATGATTTAAGGTTTTTTGGTTGAGAGAGTGAGAAATAAATCCACAAAATAAAATCCAGGATCCAGCTGGGATTCGAACCCAAGGCCTTCTGAATACTAGTCAGACGCTCTACCATTAAGCCACTTGGACCCCTGGCAGAGGAGCGGAAGACAAGCTACATAAGCAGCATTACCTAGAGGCCTCCAACTCATTCCCACTCTCTCAGAGCTGGACTAAACTGAAACCCTGGCTGAACTATGCAACCTTTAAAGGCCCAGTCGTGACACGTTGTCCTCCTAGAATATGAAATTCTCATAGTTTTTATCTATGACATTGGATGTGATTTACAAAGAGCACGGATCTCATTGGTCACAGTAAGTTTCTGCCGCTGGTTGCAGTGTGACCGTGCAGACCCTTCCTCTCTCTGCGAAGGGTGTGGCTTGCAAGATTAGTCAGCTCAGGTGCCTGACAGTGCCTGGGTACAAGGCTAGTCAAATTCATGTCTTATCACCAAGCTTAGATAAATCCTAAGTATGCTCCAGTACAAAACCATATGATAGACACACAACATGGCTTTACATGCACAAGAAACCATGGCACACCAGTCTGGCGAGACAACGTACCTCAGTGGTCTCTGTGTGTGGTTTGTCTGCAACCCTCATCCTTCTCTGTGTAGCGATATTTGGACAGCTCCTCGTAGCGAGCTAGCTTCAGCAATATCTCCTGCACGCTCTCATCGACTGCCATGGTGGGCTTCAATTAGAGCTACCACGTGCGCCCGGATCAGTAGGAGTCCCCCTACACAAATTCCTGAGTCAGGTGCTTTACTACCTTTAGAGAGGAAGAAAGTTAACTGAAAGTGAACGCTTGTCCAGAATCGCCAGCGTTGAAGCTCCTCGTGAAGATTTATTACAACAAGTCTGCGTGCGAGCCCCGCCCCCTTTTTTGTGGCAACAAAGGCCTGAGAAATTGTACCTGGTACGTTTTTCAACTTCAGTGCACACACATGTGGTATGCTATAGGTATAAGAAAAGGGGGGTGAAGGGGGGGGGGGGGGGGGGGGGGGGGGGGGAAGGCCACGCAAAAGGGGAGTAGTGGAGAGTGGTACAACAGTATGGTAAAGCTAGGACAGACCACAAGTCACTTAGAAGCATTTGCGACTGCAATCAAGTTTTTTGATCAGCAAAAAGTGTGCTTGATTGTTTGATTGTTCCCTTCTGAGGCTCATGATCACTTGATTTCCAAGGGTCAAAAGTCAAATTGCAGCCGTGTGTTCTTGTGGTGATTATTAGCTGTTGGGGGTCACCTTGATCGGCACCCCAAAAGTGCTTTGATCGCTTAATTCCATTTTGATCCCGGTCACAAATGCTTCTACACGAGACATATAAGTGACTACCCATTGGACCAGTAGGATTAGCTACATGTGTGCTTTGTGACAATGGCGTTTCTAGGCCTGGGTAGTTTATTAACAAAGTTTGCCTGGTATGCCACTCTCTGACTTCTGAACAGCCTATTTATGTTCTCTTCCTCCTATTTATGTTCTCTGAATCAATTAGTTTCAGAGCACATGTGCATAATTTGAGTGGTATGCTACATGTACATATGTGTACATATGTGTATATGCATATGAAAAGGATGGGAGGGGGGGTAGTGGAGAGCGATGAAACAGTCTTGCAAGCCACACCCTTTAGCCTAGAATATAAAGGTGACCACAGGATCCTGGGTAGATTCTTCTCAAAGTTTTCCGTACATACTGCAAACCCTGTGTAGTAAAAACAACCACTGTGTGGTTACTCCTGTTTCTGAACTGGTGACAACAAAATGGCATTTTTCCTTGTCACTAACCACAATATGTGGCTGAAACAAATTGGTTTAAAAAACTACTCAGTTAAAAAAAACAAAAAACTTCATGCCGTTACTCCTATATCGATCCACTGTAAAAAATTGTTGATTTAACCCAAGAAATGTTGCAGTCTGAATTCATCTGGGTAAAGGTGGTTGCCATGGTTTTCCCATTTACAGCCCTCGTCCAGTGAATGTTTCTAGCAAACAACGAACTAGGTTGCAAATGAAATTCATTTTGTAATTGCATATTTGTTACCAAAAAGGGGTGAAACTCAGGCTATATTCATGTGTTATTATTGGATGAACTCTGGACATATTCATGCAGTATGGGCAAACTTTTGGGTAGTACTTACGTACTTTTAAAGTATTCATGTATCTTTAAGTAGCAAAGGCTGTAACCCTACACTGTGGTAAAAGTGGGAGGCAGGTCTTGCAACTGAGGTAATCCATCTTGGGTTAAATCACAAGGCTGTAGCAAGCTATTTCAAGGTGGTGTGGCCCATGTCATACTGCATGTAGTATGTAAGGGGGTCTTGGGCATGCACCCTCATTGTTCAATTAGACGTTAGGAGATTGCTTCTGAGGCCATTTTTAGGCCCCAAAACAAGTATGCTCTGCAATTCTTAGTAAACAGAATTTCAATAGTTGCTATACACATACTCTCTGCAAGGTAGTGATTGCAGATTGCGCGTAACTTAGTGCACATAGTGGTTAGAGGTGGAAAGCATGCCTCTGCAGCAAAAACTTTGCTCGGAGATCGCTTCTTAGCTAATAATACGTAGGCAGGAAGGATTCTGATTCACATTCTGAGTACTGATCGAGTGAGTAGTCTTGTTCGCAGACTCTCGCCCAGCTTCCCGGCACTGGCAGTATGTGCTATTTTTTCTGTCGTATATACATCAGGTGAACTATACCAAATGCACAGCTGCAAGAATTATGGATGCAAGCTACAAGGATTGCTCTACGGGCTAAATCAAGACAGACACATTGTTTTTTCAGCTAAATTGAAGCTATCTGGCTAGTGGAAGTTGGTTATTATGACTCACTTCATAGTACTAATCTTGTAAGTTTCCAGTTCAATGCAAGGTGAGTCACAGGAGGCCAATTTAATTTGCCAAACATCTTCAACTTTGCTGAAATCACGCATGCCCATTGCACACACACACACACACACACACACACAGAGCACATAAATAGAGGGGGTATGGACCCAATAGACCTTTATCCATTATTACGCAATTATGACGTCTGGGGGGAAACAGTAGGCATTAATTGGAATATGATGGCATGCAAATGGCGTGACTACCTCTACTCTTCGAGGTTTTCCTTGCGCGTGTCAACTGTCTTTCACTGTTTATTCTTTTGCGAGGTTAGTTCAGTTGTTTTCCTATCCTATGGAATTGTTTCGAGAGCCGATGGCAACTAGAGCGGAGGTAGACGACAACGACTCTTCACCTGGCCCTTCGCGGTCTTGCAGCACTGCCCCGGTCCATAAGTGGACATGCGCTGCGCTCAAAACCTGCCTTAAGGCCCGCGGATTGAGCTATTCTGGGATGAAAAAGGACGAACTTATAGCGAAGTAAGTCAGAACGTAACTTGGTTACTGCAGCGGCCCAGTAGGCGGAGAGATTTGAACCCGCCCTTCCAGTTAGTAAAAATTATTAATACACCACATGAAACATAATACTGGTTTATTTATAGGGTTGAAGGAGCAATCAGGTGCAGGCTTGATTCACCTGTAGAAGAGAGTGATGAAGAAACTGATGAGACAACATCCGATGGTTATCAAGCAACAATAGTGTCAGATCAAGGGTGGATAGACGCTAATGTAGCTGAACTGCCTCTGCTCACCCTCAAACACATTCACCAATATTTCATCACTGTAGACTGTGCAAAGAGCATGTCACTGCAACAAAGCCATTCAAGAGGGGATACAGGCTGTTTGACTCAAAGAAGGTCCAGGGCCTATCAGTTCATGATGTGACCAGCACCTCAGTATACTGCATCATCCGTGCAACTGTGTTACCCTCACAGAAAGCTGGAGCATACAAAACAGCTATTGCTGTTAACAAAAAGAATGGGCAAATTATTCACGGAAGCTGTACCTGTGTTGCAGGTAGTTCAGCCTGCAATCACACTGCTGCATTAATGTTTGCAGTAGACGACATCAAGAGAGCATGTGCTACCCATGGAAACAGTGCAAATCCTGGTGTTCTGCCACACTCCATGCAAAAATGGTTGGTACTGGGCAATCAGCAGTTCTTCCACTCCCCTCAAAATGCAGGCTGCAAATCCTGGTGTTCTCGCTCACAGTAATTGGCTTCTTAATACTAACTAACCACTTCTATCTCAGAACAGGGTCTTGAGGCAGGCGATGAAATTTTACCCCATGAAACTCTTCCCTATCACTCCTGCTAGAACATCCAGGTATGCTGCAAATCTGATACCGAGGCATGGGATGGAGCTTAAGTGTTCAATTCAGTGCTCTATAATCTCGAGATCTTGTTCAAAGTTACATCCACGGTACAAAGTTGAAACACATCAAACAGATTTAGCAAACCAGCTCTACAAAACTAACACTCAGTCTAACAAATCGCGCTATTTCATTCTCAGTACCCTATCATAAAAATATAAACTCAACTACATAAACTAAGCAACTTACCTAGCAACAGTTTCCGCGGGTTTTGTCTTCGTCTGCAGCCGCTGGGCTCCAGAGAACTGACGTTTTCGCGCTCTGTTCGCTTCACCGCCATCGCTTCGTATTCCAATTAATGCCTACTATTTCCCCCCAGACGTCATAATTACGTAACAATGGATAAAGGTCTATTAAACAATCAGGTCTTCCAAAAATTCAACTATAAGTTGGCCATCATGAAGTAGTGCAAGAGCTCCTCTAAGTTAGGTGTACTACTGTGGTCTTATATACCCAGGCTTGTTTGTAACACTTGTGGGTTTGTGCGGTGCCATGTGGTAGAATATTCATTGACAGTTTAAGATATTCATTGACATTGAATGTTGAGGACAAGGGAGTTTCATGTACACACACTTGATGAGTCTCGCAAGCCACACCCTTTGCAGAGAGAGGAAGGGTACGATCACACTACAGCTGACAAGTTGTCACTGAGGAATGCAATTATCGAACAGTGCGGTTAGGCAATTACATGTTGATATCCGCTAAACACTATTATATATATATTATATATCCGCTATTTGTATTGCATACTGATCCTGGTGACGGCCGGCTTTTCACTTTCCTCGAGATTTACTCAAAGCAGCTTCATTCCCAGCCCCTCCCAGCCTCCAGTTTTTGGTCACTTGGAGATCAAAACTGGAAGTCGACTTTTATTGCTAGTAGTACTTTGATCACTTGTAGCTTGCAGTACTTTTTGATTGCTTGTCTTCTCGAGTTGCCACTTAACTTCATTCAGGGTCTCTCAATCACCAACTCTATGATGGAAAACCGATCCACTTCTGTAAGCACTCTCAAATTTTCTACATAGCTCCTGGGTAGTTCTTCATGGTTACAGTTTCAATGGTGTCAAACAGTAGTAGAATTCACCTACTGTACATGTATCTGGCACTCACCCTGTGTTGTGCTTGTAGTGGTAACAATCCGGTACAAGCAGAAGTCCTTAAACAGTTGTGTGCTATGGTAATTGTGGTTGCTATGGTGATTGTGGTTGCTATGGTGACACTAATGCACTGCTCTTCTGTGCAGGCCCAAGCAAGTTCAACAAGCTCACACGCCATGTACAAGCACACACACACACACACACACATGCACATTGTAGATATCAATATTCCCATACTGGTAAAGTACTATGAGGTAAGAACGTACAGTGGGCTCCTTTGCAGAAGGAAGCTTCTGCAAATTGGTAGAAAATACATAGGTTTTTGTAAAGGAAAATTTGCTAATTGCATGAACCCAGTTAACCACATCCATAATTGGCATGTCAATGTGACTTGAAACCATGGACTAAGTACAGCCTACATCACTTACATGGCATCCAAAGCTATATGATCCCGATGCTGTCACACTGACACTTGCAACAGGTGGCAGAGAATAGCACGTATGTAGCTGGTGGGAGTAATGTGTGGGTTTCGGAGGTGACATATTTTTGTGGGTAAAATTTGCATGAGATGCTGACAAAACTGAAATTCACGCAGGTTTTCTCCCACAAAATAAACTAGCTACTGTATATGGTAGTATGTTATTACAAAGTGAAAAGTAGAATATGTTATGAATATGAAATTGGAGGCTGATTTAACCCAAAAATGTCATCTCAGTTGCCCTCTAGGTTCATCCTAGCCTCGTACCAAGGCCGTTCATTAAAAAAAAATGGCCTGGTAACTTACCCGTTTTCAAACTGTTGACTTCCGCTGCCCTTGAGTTGGCAGTACCAACCAGAGTTCAGAACGTTTTTCACATGACAGCTGCGTCATAAATGCATCATAGCACCACTAGTGCTTGAAGCATGCATTCTGAACGATGGTTCTGCTGACTTGTGTGCAACTACTATAGTACCTGCGGACAAAACAGTTTCTTTACAAGTAAGATCCTTCGGGAATAGTAGTTTGAACACTAGTTAGTACTTATTGTCATTCAGGCAAATAGGCATCAGTGAGCAAGAGCGTGTCTATTGCAAGCAGTGCGTCGAAAGATGACAAGATAGCATATAAGCCTGTAACAAGTCTTGCTGGCAACAACACACATGCATATTACGAACAGTCACGTGGCTACGTTCAAGTATCACATGCATTATGCATTAATCATGACTGCAGCTGTAATCTCTGTGATGTCATATCCAGATACAGTTTGAACTCACGGAAATTACCAGGCCATTTTTCCTACGAACAGCCTGCATGGGTACGAGGCTAGGTTCATCCAGGTGGTCACCACTCACCTCCTTTCGGTATGGTTTAGGGTTACATCCCTTGTCTAGTCAAGGATTGAACATAAATTTGATTGCAAATGAAATTCACTGTATGTTTGTGCAAAAAAGGAGGTGGAACTCTGACTACATACACGTATTATTGGATGAACTCTGGAAATATTCGTGTCAATGGTTAACCTCTGAGACAGTATTCATCATAAGCAGTTGTGCCTTATCGGAACTTTGATTACACAAAAGATTTATCTCTACACTGTGGTTTATAAAAGTGGGAGGTGGTATGGGCCAAGGTCCTGCAACTGAGGTGACTCATCTTAGGTTAAATCAACCTCTACTGTATGGTTGCATAGTAGTGTAATACATTACAAGACATGTTTCAGTAAAAGCCTGTCATGGCTGACAGTTTCAAGGCACACCAGCATGAGTTTCGTGAAGAGCACCCCCATTGAACTCACTGATAATAATCACATGTCAGGAAACCTCTGAATATTTGTCTGGGAGTGGGTACATGGTATAAGATTATTGGTTGTTCATGCTGTAACTCCCTCTCACTGTAGAACACCCATACAGTCACGTTGCAAGCTGGTACTATGCTTCATATACACATTATTGGTAGCTCAAGTTAGGGTCATTTCCATGATCACCTCAAAATGGACATTAGATATCTGTGCCATTTTTACTTTCCATGTCTTTCACTGCCTGATTGAAATAATGAACCACACACTCCATATTTAGAACTAGGTACATGTACATGTATACACAGGTGCATAATAGCTCACAAAGATGTGTAAGTGCCTTACTCAGTTTTTTTTTTTTGTGACAGCATGTGTGACAGTGAGAGCAGTTGAGGAGTCTCCCTATATTGATGCTGGCCTGTCTCTTGCTCATAAAGGTGGTTACAAGAAGTGGATCACTCTCACTGAAAAAGCTACTTTGTTAGAGTAAGCTCACAGAGTGGTTTATTGAAGTTGTGACTGTAACCACCATTCCACTACACTCTCCACAATTGCATCAAGCTTTATTAAGAAGCTAAGAGCTAGCACAGAAACCTGTCTGCTAGCTAATGCACATACATACTACTTCTTATAGTCCATCTGCTTGCTATTTTCCTGTTCAATAACTATCCATCATCCCCTTCACAACTCCATGGTGGAATGGTGGTTACAGTGTGTGGTAGATCTTTGCTTCCTAATGAAGATCTAATGAAGCGTGATGGAATTGTTAGGGAACAATGGATGGTGATATTCTCCTAATAGTAGCGATGTCAAACAAAAATTTCGACACTCTTCAGGACTGCTATGATGGATCTCATTCCAAAGCACTGCCTGAGTGGAGCTGAACGGTGGCTTTCCCATCAAAATCGGTTCAGTGGAACCCGAGTTACCGCATTGACCGTTTCGTGCATTGCGAAAATTTTTCTACCGAATATCTATAATTAGAGCAATGGTAGGCGTGGTCCAGGTTCTGACCCGACTACCCGTATCTCCATAACCAATGAACGGATTTGTACCGGACAAAGACCGTTGTGTAACTTATCGTGTACTCTATATTTATAACCAAGTTTTATTGTGATACAATTTTGAGCCAACACCACAGTATATGAGGCGGGCACGAGCAAACATGAGCTACTGGTCAACTCTATGATCTGACTCAAGTTTGTCGGTTTTCGCATGACCTCTGGATAGTTTACGAAGTCGCGCCAGTTGCACGGCGGAAGATAATTTTACTATCAAGCGGCATTTGCCAGCGATTGGATACTGGGCAGAACGCGCACCCACGGTGTCATTCATGATCGTCTGAAAGGTAAGACCTTTGCAGAAGTTGACAATATCTTTTGTTAGAGGAGACTATCGAAGGTTTGTATTGCAAAAATGGTAGTTATACATCGTGCCTAAGAAGAGTTATAGGGTGCGGAATAACGATGGTTCGTTATTGGAAATAATCTATCGATAAGTTGGATGGATAGAAATAATGGCATTATACACACTCACGCAACCAAGTGATCAGATTTTCACAACACCTCTGAAATCGTCTTTGATAAATAACTTTGCAAACCCAAGCTGAAGTCAAAGGCTGCTTTTACACGGGAGCTATAGGATGCGGAAATATGAGGACCACGCGTACCGTATACCACAGTATTGTCGCAGAACCGAACAAATTTTTACAGTGAAAGGATCTTTTGACATCGCTACTAATAGCTAGTACTTACCAGTTCAGTGAACCCTGAAACTGGAGTAACCACTCAGAGGTTGTTTTAACTAAGTAGTTAACCCTCGGCGCGCATGCGCTGTAGGGGTAACTTACAGTAGTCGTTTTGTGTGTGTGTCTGTCTGTCTGTCTGTCTGTTACCACGCTAGCAGCTACATACCTCGTTTATACGTCTCAAGTGAGGTGTCATAGGGTTGTTTATGGCGTTTTCAAGATTTTAGTCGTGTGGCTTTCGCTGAAAACGCTTCATTAAAAAGTTCTGGCGTGATTTTCTGACCGCCACTGCATTCTTGGCTTCTTGATGATGATGACGAGCTCTCGATGGACAAGAGAGACAGACTAGTGTGTAGGGATAGCGACAGCTCCTATAACACGACTGACTTGTCACTGATCTTACTACTACCCTCGAAAGCTTCTTGGCTTTCCTCGGTGTGTATCTGCTGACCTGGCACTATGTGTAGACCACACCTTTCCACTTAGATCACCCGGCAGGGAAGCCGGAAGGGGCGGTGCTAGATCGTGATCGTTCGTGAATTTTGAGAAGGTTCCTGTTAGGTACAGGCCGAATGCCGCATCCGGTGGGTGGAGCTATGGGCATGACCAATGTCACGATGATATGTGAAGGGGATACACCCGATTTGAAACGGTTACATCATCTCATTAAATATTTATAAGACATTTAACGCTTCGCGCTGGCTTTTGCATGACTGTTGTACTTTGACCTCGACTGCTGACTTTTGCTTGCTTGGCAAGGCACACAGCGAACTGTTCTACAGCTCTTCCTAAGGTATTCAGTAGAGATTTACAAGTGTACCAATGCATCAGAACTCATAAGTTGACATAAAACTCAGCAGGAGTCCACTTGGGTTGCATAAATTATGGCTTACTCTGGTTACATGTACACTGACATAGCTACTGAAGTTCTTGAGACTGTCCATCCTGGGGCGACAGGCCTGTGTTTCATGATAAAGGTTTGGTTGGTGACATTGATAGGATTAACAAATTCACTTAGTACTTCCAACTTCTCATAGATAATAAAAAAAAATGTGCATGCATCTAGGCCTGTTTTATAAGGGAGATGTGGTTCGTTGATTGTTCATGCATGTATTCCTGGTCAAGGCAGTAAGTAAATGGTCTTATGTCGAATAATGGAGAAATTCTCATTCCTACTAGTTTTTATATCTACGTGTATTATTAAATCAAAGTGCTCATGTGCATGTTTGGTCTGCATAAAATTGCTCAGGCCTAAACCTGACCTGCCTGACTGCTTGTTATGCCCATGTAAGGCCCCAATTCGTTGTTTCTCATCGGCCCACCCGCATGGATTTCTGAGATAGAATTTATTTTTATTTTCGTATAAGATACTAATGACGTAGGAACGAACCAGATAAGTGTAGTGATGAACGGAACACCAACAAACATGTCTCTCTACTGCACAGCATCCAAAAGAACCCTTCTACAACAGCGTATAATGAGTGTTGATCCTCCTGGCATCATGTTTGTTGAGTTCTTCTGTGAGAAATATCTGTCGGCTATGGATATATACATAATGGTCGCCCACCCGCATTGGGTGCAGATAAAACACCTGATGAGAAACTCACAATCAATGAATTGGGGTGTAATGTTTGCATCTTAACAACCATGTGACTGCATGTTTCTTAGAGGTATTGCAGAGAAATGGGTATGATTTACAGCTGTCACTGAAAGCAGAAGGCTTGAGCATCAATTTCAGCAATGTGGCTACAAGTAGTGATGTCAGTCCCCAGATTTACACTTATCCACAATCTCTGATGTCTGGTGGTTTGATTCAATATTATTGTCACTATATAGGATGCTTCCCAACTGGAATATCGGATAGCCAACAAAATCAAAGAGTCAATAGTGACAAACACTGAACTGTATGCATCAGTGCTCCATTCTTATTTGCTGGACATTGCTTGACGAGGAATTTGAGTCAAGCCACCAGACATTCTTCTTTGGGGGGCCTGGATGGCTCGACGTAACACTAGTTACTGCCTTGACCAGGAATACATGCATGCACGTTTTTTATCATCTCTGAGAAGTTGGAAGTACTAGTTAATCCTATCAATGTCACACTGCAAAAAAATATTGGTTGTTTTAACCACAGAGTGGTTACCCTGGTTGCAGTCAAGCTGAGGAGACAGTGGTTATGAGAAGCTTATTTGGGTATTAGAGGCTAATTGCATAAGCAACCTGAGCCCAAATCATACATTACAACTGACAAACCACAGAACATCTGTGAGGGAGTCACTGATGATGCTTTTGACAAAAGCTGCATGGTGAGTCTTTCACAGATGTTCAGTGGTTACTATATCTGCAAGATCATGTATGTTGTTGCATACAAGCATGAGTAACCACAGATGTTCAGCGGTTACTAACTGCAAGATGCCGGATTAAGATAGTCTGGGAAGCTTCCTCTCTGGTTGTCTTATGTAATCAGCAAAATATATAGTGCGTAACCACTGTCTTTTTTGCTTGTCTGCAACCAGGGTAACCACTCTATGGTTAAAACAACCAATTTGTTTTTGCAGTGCACCAACCAAACCTTTATCATGAAACACAGGCCTGTTGCCCCAGGATGGAGAGTCTCAAGAACTTCAGTAGCTGTGTACATATACCAGTGTAGGCCATAATTTATGCAACCCAAGTGGACTCCTGCTGAGTTTTATGTCAACTTATAAGTTCTGATGCATTGGTACACTTGTAAAAAATCTCTACTGAATACCTTAGGAAGAGCTGTAGAACAGTTAGCTGTGTGCCTTGCCAAGTAAGCAAAAGTCAGCAGTCGAGGTCAAAGTACAACAGTCATGCAAAAGCCAGCGCGAAGCGTTAAATATCTTATGAATATTTAATGGTGATGCAACCGTTTCAAATCGGGTGTATCCCCTTCACATATCATCATGACATAGTCACGCCCATAGTTCCACCCACCGGATGCGGCATTCGGCCTGTACCTAACAGGAACCTTTTGAGAAGGGCCGTCAAAGCGAAGCTTTTTCTTCAACATAGGGAACAAGCAGCTTCCAGATTTCACATAAGGCTGGAGTACTAGCTTCAAATAACTTGGAAAAAGGCTTAGTCCGTCGGAGCTGTACGTAACAAATGAGAAAATCGGCACCGTTTCAAATTGCTGGTAAGCTACGATATATACCTACAGATAATGGCTTCAAACAGGTACAAATTGCTTACCTAGCAGTGATCAGCAATTTAGATGAACTAGTCCAGCCTTGTTACATGCTACTTATGCAAATCAGGCCGCTGGCAAGGCCTAGGGCTTGCTAAACAACTTTGACCTCACAGATAATTTTAATTTCTGTGTTAATAAACGGTGACGTGTATATAATTTCCGCGTGCAAAGTGTTAATTGTCACATTAATTTTCTCACACTATCCATTAATTTTATTCCAGCATAAATTTTCCAGCTATACAGTATATATATATATATATATATAATCCTCACACCGTGCTACCGTAAAATCGGATATTAAGCACAGGTGCCTATTTTCGAAATTAGCAGCCAGAATGAGTGCTTATTTTCGAGGGTGCTTATTTTCATGGGATGCTAATAAACGCATGTAATTTTATGGTAGCGTGCAGTTGTGTGGGAACGGATTAGCTGTGTATATTTTACAATCATTGCCAACAGGTTTTTGCTAAATCCCAGATTTGTTTTACCAAGAAGCCTTACCTAATTCGGTTTATCCCGTGTCAATAGCTTGCTTACAATCACCAGGGATAATATATTACGTGTACGTACACGTATATTATCCCTGCAATCACACTGGCAAAAAGTTGCCGGTACGTTCGAAAAAGCTGAATCAGCAAATTCACTTCTGTTTGCATAGTAACAGGTGCCTTTTCATGTGGGGTGCCTATTTTGGTATGGGTGCTTATAAACGCAATGTGGTTGTTGTAATCAAAATGGGTGCCTATATTCATGGGGTGCTTATTTTGTGTGTTTTATCCCGATTTTACAGTATACACCTTGGAACGTCATACTTGCATAGCTATGCTTGCCATGTCAGCATAATAACATTACATAAGAGCATAATGACAGGGTTATTGCCAGTTTTAGTACAAAATTTTTTTTTAAAGTTAAACATTTTCATGACATAATTATCACTCAGTGACCCAAAACACACATCAAACGCCGAGGGTTTGGCACTTCAGTGCCTTTCATTTTTGCAGTGATCCCATGGAGCCACTAGTGCACAAGTCGCCTGTCGTTTTGTGTAGTACTCTGCCGTAGAGACCCTTTATTGCCCTAGCTTGTCAACATCCTTTTCACAAGAGTCAACACGGCAGTGGGTATGTAAACAAATGGAGAACTTGTATAGTGTTAACCCATTATGGACAGACATACACAGTACATTTGCACATTCGTACAAGCACAAACTCAAACTACATGTAGATGAGACCTCATCAGCACCCTTCGTGTCTACATGATAATGTGCTCACACTCCTCCCGTTTGACATTGAAAGAAATGACCCACCCAGTGCCAACCTAGTCTCGTTCCCAGACCTCGTCCAGCTTTCCGTTACTTGCACTATGAAACAGTGGGAAAGGGTCTGGAATAATTTATCACATGAGTGACGTAGAGGGTAGAGAGAAGGCAGAGAGGACTGAATTGAGCACAGACAGATTGTTAATGTGCCCATGTACATAGTTGTGCAATTGACAGTACATAGCTGTGCTTTAGTAGGAGCCCATTCTGGGAGTTTTTTCAAACAATAAGCACAGAGAAGGCATTCAACGGAGAAGCACAGAGAAGCACAGAGAAGGCATTTAATAGCATGTTGGAAGCCATTTTCCGGGGATCAGTTTGTCAGTAAGTGAGCAAGTTAGTGTGATATTCGAATGTCTGTGTACACTTTACCATAACTTGCCGTACTGACAGGTAATGTAGTGTAGTAATGTGTAGTCCTCAACAAGTATATTCTGTCAATAAAGTGATAATCAAAATTGCTTTTAGAATGACTTACCAGTTGCCCTATACACTCTAGAAACAGCAGAGTGGTTGCCATGGTTGCATGGTTTACCTAGGTACTAGAGACTAATTGCATAAGACAACCATCCTCTAGTCTGTCTATACCATTAGCTTCTGATACCAAAATAAGCCATGCAACCAGGGTAACCACTCTGTGGTTAAAACAGCCAATCTGTTTCTACAGTGAGCTAGACGGACTAACTGCTCAACCACTATGTGCATGTTGGCAGAAGTGTTTGAGGGAGAGCACATGAGCAGGAATGAGAGGAGGGTCTGTAGAATGTAGTGGAATGTAAAGGAAAGAGTGACCAAGCAGAAGGTGGACAACTACTGGAAGAAAGAGCTAGAATCAGACAAGAAACAAATCCTTGAAGGAAAATGGCTGAATGACAAGCACGTCAATGCTGTCAATAACCTACTTCAGAAACAGCACCCAAATGTAAACGGATTACAAGACCCCCTCCTACTTTATGAGAGGCAGCAATGGCGATCCAGCTGTGACAATTTTGTGCAGATCATCTGTGTCGCCAGACAACACTTCGTTTGTGCATCGAATATCAAATGCCCACCAGGAGTAGTTGATGTCTATGACAGTCTGCCATCCTATTCGGTCAAATCATCAACATTGAGAAAACAGCTTGCCGCTATTGTTAGGACAGACAAATCAGCATTTCAGGTTAGGCACATAGCCGTGCAACGTCAATCGGGAACAACAGATTGCGGTCTTTTCTCTATTGCTTTTGCCGTGCCGGAGTTGATCCACACCTGCAGGCTTTTGATCAACATAAGATGTGCAAACATTTGTACTTGTGCTTCGAGGAGGGAGAAATCCTGCCGTTCCCTCTTGCCCAAAGATCCAGGCGTTTGACGAGAAAGAGGATTATTCACAGCAGTTCAATCCAGGTCTATTGCAAATGCAGATTACCATGGAACAAGCAGGACGACCAAGGAACACTGACCCAGTGCAACAGATGTAAAGAATGGTTCCATAAGCAGTGCGAAAACATAGGTCAAGACGTCTTGGACATTCCGCAGTATGTATGGTTATGTTCAACTTGTAACAAAGCTCAGTAAAACCTGTACACACATGCATATCAAAAGCAAATATCATCTACTTACACAGCCAAACATACATTTAAAGTCACAGTTGAGACTAGTCTGGGGTAAAAATAAAGTCAAGATTTCAAAATGAGTGCTTGACTCTACAGCAAAATGGCACTACATGCATGTATGGACCATTCCGCATCATGAGATAACTACAGCTTATAAAAATTGTGTCTGCAGCAAAGTTTTTTTTTGCCCAGAAACTTCTCCAGTAACGGTATGGTGTATATTTTCGAGTGACCACCCCTGGTCAATCGCTTACCGTGGCAAAAAAGCCATATCACTTTCTCTATACGCATACGTTAGCCACTTACCTACTGGCAGAAAGCTGTTTCCACGCCACAGTGGTCCTTGTCCTGTCGTCTCACAACACACGAGGCTGCAAGAACCGAATTTTTTGGTAGGCGGAACCAGCTGGCTATTCCGTATTTTAGTAGGCGGAACGGGACGGAACGTTCCGCTGTTGTTCCATTCCGTTCCGGATTTGAGTAACAACCGTAAACATGGACTCTTGGTAGCTTTATTTGGTAATATTTCATGAAGCACTCCTCTGAGGGGATCTATACTATAGAGTACTCTTTGGTAGCTACACACTGCCCTTCCCTCCCTCACAAATTCACATTTGATTGCAACGCTTAGCCCTTAGTTTAGGCAAACAACTGTGTATTTTTTGCAGTGTGCAAGAGGATGCATATTTGCGGGATACTACGGCATTAGCTCACTAGACAGTTCAGGATGGCTCTCTGGGTCATCAAGCATTAAAAAAACATTGCGCCAGCATTCCGGCGCACTTGAACGAAAATGGAGTAGGCAGTTGACCATACCCATTTTTCTGGCAGGTGCGAAGATTGTGGTCTGGGAACGAGACTACCCATTAGTCTCGTTAGTACCTGTCAGGACAATGTAAGCTAATTGCTGCCCACTCCTAGGACAATTTTCCCAAGAGCTTCCAGGTTGGTAGAATAGACTGTATAGCGTCCCTCCATGATTATATAGCTCTTAAGTAAGAGCTATATAATCTATGATATTTTGCCCTTGGCAAATCCTGTCTTCCAGTAGAGACAACAGAAATTGAATGGTGGCAGATGCTTCCCAATCTTGTTAACAATCTATTGTAGCTATATATAGGCTGAAGGTCTTTGTTGTTAAAGATCACCTGAGGTCTTTCAACTAGCAGTCTTCTTTAGTTCTTAGCGATGTTTCACTCCACTCATCACCACTATTACATAGCAGGTGTGGTACGACGCATGCGCAGCTACATTGCGGACGACAGAAACTGTTCCAACAAAACACCCGCATCCCCTGTACTGAAGTTCCTGAGGCAGATGCTTCAAGTTAGCGGTTACGGGAGAGGCTGACATTGAAGTGAAAGATCAGCGTTTGTCCAGAATCGCCAGCGTTGAAGTTCTACGTGAAGATTTGTTATTTCAACAGGACTGCGTGCGAACCTCGCCCCCTTTTTTGGTGGTAACGAGCAATTGTACCTGGTACGTTTTCACCTTCAGTGGATGTAGTATGCTATAGGTATAACAAAAGGGGATAGGGGTAGGGCCACGCAAAAGGGGGGTAGTGGAGAGTGGTACAACAATTTGGTATATAGGATTAAGGTAAGGGGCCCTAATTCGAGACACTTACAATTTCTCACCGTTTTTCTAGGCGGCTCTCAGCTGTAGATGAACAATGTTTAGTACAAGTATAGAGTATCTCCTACAGCCAGAGGAGGTTGGAAGCTAGTAATTAGTGGTGAGCGTGGAATAGCAATTAGTGCTACGTGATGACGTAATCAAACGGGCTGCCGGCCATAGAGGCCCATAGTGAAATGTGAAATTGATTTTCACAACGGCGCCCTCGCTTGTTCGGAACGACACTCACTCATTGGATACTGTCAGGTGAGCTCTAGATCGCCCACCATAATCCTTCGTTATAAGTGAAGCATTTGAGCAGTTCCTTTGGAATCCTCTCAGACTACTATGCGTATCAAGAACTGTTTCTGGTTGAGAGGGTTGGGCACGAAACTAGTCACAATCTGACCATGAGAGTAGCCTACTTCGTTTTGGAACAAGGCCAGCATTCCTACTCTTGCAGCCTCGTTCCTAGACCCACTTCCAAATTATGGCTTCATACCCAATACTTGCCGATGCAGAAATACTGGTGTAGTGTTCTGATAATCAAACATTACATGTACAGGGACAGAAAGAGCTAGTTACTAAGTATGGAACACCACAGAGAACCTAAAAAATGACTTGCACAACCCAAGTGAGAAATACTAAACAATCACACATTACACTACAACTGGGGGCGTCAAAGGCCTGGGAATGAGTCTAGACAAGTCACAAAAAAGTTTTCTCAATGAAAACAAGCACATGTAGGGATGGAACCCTCAAAAACCAACCAAACAAGATAGGAACAACACCACAATACTTTTACACCATCCCTACATCTTGTGCCATTTTGCCGACTATGCATTGTGTTTGTTACTTGTGTGCACAGAAGGGTTGTCTTGGGCATGGAAGCCTGTGGAACGAGCAGTACTGGGTGTGTAGTGCACGTTGTTGTGTATGGAGAGTGCGTTGTGTTGTGGGTGGCTGTAACTTTGTTACGGTTGAGTGTGGCAGGCATGGTTAGCTAGTTTAATATGTACAAGCTGTGGGGTGCAAGATCAGTGCTGAGTCTGTGTGGCATGTTGGAGTGGGTTGCGTATGTTGTGGACTTTTGTAGCTGCTGGGCATGGCAGGTAAGGGTTGTCTTGTAAGTGAAGGCTGTGGTGTGAGCAGTACTGGGTCGGTCCGTAGTTAACGACATGGTGGTGTGTTTGAAGGGTTTGTGGGGTAGGTAGCTAGTTGTAGGGAGAAAGGTTGTTTGTTGGTTTGTGGGTGTAGCTGGTGTGCAGTGTTGTTTTAGTTAACTATAACTTTAACTAAATATATTTTAGTATGGCCTTTTTAAAATTTAGTTAACCAAAAGTGCAACTTAAATTTCTTGCTAACTTGGGGGCTGTAACTAAAACGTCCAAGGACGTACAAGAAGAAACCGTAACTGTACTAAAACAGAATACAGCCTGTTTTCAACAATAAGTGTAACTAAATACCTTTTAGTAAGGGGTTTTAGAGTTTCAGTGGTTGAAACTATAACTAACTAAAAATTTTGTAAAACCGGGAAACTAGAACTAAACTAAACCAAAAGTATTTTCTAAATAAAAACTAACTATAACTAAACTAAAAGCACAAATCCTAAAAACTTAAATTTGAAGGGTTTTGTGGTGTACGTGGTTGGCAAAATGGCACAAGATGTAGGGATGGTGTAAAAGTATTGTGGTGTTGTTCCTATCTTGTTTGGTTGGTTTTTGAGGGTTCCATCCCTACATGTGCTTGTTTTCATTGAGAAAACTTTTTTGTGACTTGTTTGCTTTGTTTTTTTTTTTATGGCTTAGGAATGGTAAGAGAGAAGTGACATGGGAGGGTAGGCCGAGGGGAAGATGCATGGTGTGTACAGTATGATAGTAGAAAGAGCTAAGAATTGTCATAAATTCAAACGCTTTGAAGTGAAATCGTCAATCCAAACATCAAACTTCGGGGGGTTTAGAAGTACAGTCCAAGCAAAGCCTCATAAAAACCAAGTGAAAAGCAGATGAGTTTAATAAGGCTTTGCATGCAAGCTTATAAATCCTGTGCTCATTTCACGTGGACTACTAATGGGTTCACCGAAAAACTCTCCATAGACTGTCACCAGAGTATTGAGTCGTAAGACCCCATTACAGAACTGTTTGATGGTGAGTAGCTATAGTCTAAATGGGTTTGAAACGAACGCATAGGGGTCTGTGGAGCTGAACAACCGCCAGTTCTGTGGCCACCTCTAGTGCAGAAGTTCGGAATGAAGCCATGCACTGTTGAGTCAGTGCTACTAGAGTTTGAGTATACCAAGCTACCAATAGGCTGCCACTTGCTTCGTTGGAGGAATATGAATGAAGACTCAGGCACAACACAAAAGGAGGATGTTAAGAAGACACCAGCCAAAGTGCTACCATCAACTCGCAGTAAACATTGTATGTGTACTATATGCATGTAAATGACTATAACAAGCAAATTTGAAATGTGAAAGTTGACAATAAAACTTGAAATTGAATATCAGTGGCTAGTGTTCTAAGTCATATGAAGTACTTGATGGTTAAAACACTAGCTGGCATAGTACCGTCTATACCACTTGAGCTTGGCTTTTGCAGCCTTCAAATTAGTCATACGAGCTGCTGCCCTTTTTTTGTCAGGGTTCCTCCAATAACTACTATGGGAGGATACGCGGGAAGCTGCCCTTCCTTTCTCATGCAGGGTCCTCCCAATAGCGGGTATGGGAGGATATGCGGGAAGCTGCCCTTCCTTTCTCAGGGTCCTCCCAATAACGGGTATGGGAGGATGCCCTGGAAGATGCCCTTTTGGTCTCAGGGTCCTCCCAATAACGGGTATGGGAGGACGCCCTTTTCGTCTCAGGGTCCTTCCAATAACAGGCATGGGAGGACGCCCGGGAAGATGCCCTGTGTTTCTCCGGGTCCTTCCAGTAATTATTACGGGACGCTTGCCTTTTTTTCCCCTTTGTTTCGCAGGTAGTTCTGCTTGTACTGCGCTCGTTTCTTGCGGACATTACGCATATTGCGTTCGATGTAAAGTGCAGCACAACTACGTCAACTGATCCACGAAATCAGATTTGCAAACTGCAACGCTCAATTCTCACCTTCTCTACGAAGTACTGAACCACGTGCTCAGTTGAACCCTAGTGACGTAATTATGAGTAATATTTAATTCGAGCAAAATGGCGTGTAGCAGCTAGCGTAAGTGTGAGATTACCTGAGAATCGCCGACAAGTTTGAGTTCTTTCTTTTAGACCGATAAGTGGCAGGTGCAATACCTAGTGATTTATCCTGTTGTTTTGCGTTTGAATCGTTGTAAAAGCTCCAGCCGTTATCGTGCTATCGCGGTGAGAGGCAGAAGAAAGTCAGAAGATAGACGATTTGTCCGTTTTGGCGACTTGCCGGTCTGGTGCTTAGCGATACTTTCCAGCAAACTTAACAGTCTTTTTGCTCATGAAAACACTCAATAATGCCTGATATGGCTCATACAGGCCTTTGACTAATCTAACGAAGACATTTCGAGCGTGTTATTTGTGCACTTTTAATGTGGCGGCCATTTTTTTTCGGGGTCATCCCTACATATGGCGTACTACCGTACGCCATGATTAACTAGCCTATATAGCGAAGCAAAAACTGGAGGCAAGGACAGCATTGGGATGTCTAGAAACGAAAACCAACAACAATTGAATGAATCTTGCTAGGACTGCAACAGCTAAGAGCTTGCATTTCCATTTCTGTTTCCAGTTTCCGGTTTCCATTTCATTTCATTTCCATTTCCTGCTTTTCCATATGCCCAACCTCCTCTGTCCTACAGCAGCTTCGCATCGAATTTCGGAATGCTGGCTCCACCTACTACATAAAAATTACGTAATAATTACCTGTGATAAACAATTTGGAGGGCTTTTCGTGCAAATATAGCATATCTAGCCGGTGAAATAGCAACCAAGGCTATCGAGTCAGTACAGGTGAAACAGTAAAGAGCAGCAGTGTCCCAGAAAGCTGTGGAAACCCAGCAGTTGAGCCCCAGATTGACAGGAGAGTGGTTTGGCATACCCAATACTACTGTCTATCTGCATGTAGCAAAGAAGTATGCTAAATTTGGAGCAGGTAGACTTGCTGTCAGTGCAGTGCTTGGTGAAGGAGTGCAGAAAATCATTGTACGGTGTTGTCAGTTGCTTCCTCAGCAGGTTTTGGGGCTTCAACATGCATACTAATGCATAGCCTAATTTTAACCGTTCTCACTGGATTCCATTTTTTAAATTTTATTTTATACACATTTATATACTTGATTGCTTCTTCAAAACCTTTTTAAACTCCTCTGGACCTCAGAACAGGCAGTCCTGTGAGGAATCAGTCAATTTACGGAAGTGTCCCGAATTAGGCACCACCCCCCAAAATTTTGCTACGTGAGCCAAGTCGCTCTGTTCTCGGGTATCCTGCAGACTTTGGACTTCAAACTTGGAATGCAAAAAGTACGATGCCTGAAGTATACGTACAGGTCTATTGCGCTACTTACCTAGCGACGTGCTGTTAATTGGTAAGCAATAGCTGAAAAAGTGTCCCAAATTAGGACCCCTTACCTAAACCTTGTGAAGGTAGTGTCGCTAGACTTGCGTGGATTATTCCCGAAGTTCTGCCTGGTATGCTACTCTCTGATTTCTAAACATTCTTCCCTTAACTTACGCCTATTTATTTTCTTTAAATCACTTGGACAGTTTTGGAGCATGTGTGTACAATTTGAGTCTCGTTGACTACGAGGGTAACACTACGTTGTAAAGTCATAGATCATGGAACTGCGAACTTGTGCAAAGGTGTGTTCTATTTTTAGTACACACGGGAGATTCTGCCTGTTTTGAATTTTTGGCAGTTACACGCTCTTCCTCCTCCCTCTGCAATAAAAAATGACGTCATGATGTGCTCTTGAATTGTTATATCAACCTACGTACCAAAATTTGAGATACGCTTTTTGAATTTTGGAATGTACATTTCAAACAATGTAGCCTTGAATTTTTTTTTATAAATGGTGCACCATAGTATTACAGTCTAGATCTTCAGTTGGAATTACACAACTCGCATGGAAATTTTCTTATTTTTTATTGATCTACATGCACTCCACCAATAATTTACAACAATAAGTCAATTGTTGCATAGCATAGGTAATTGCTCACCTGTAGCTTGTAGTTTTATTGTTGTTTCAGTAACATAATTATGGTTAAAAATGCCATTTTGGTTAGCAAGAAGGAAAACAGTCTCATTCCCAGACTCCACTTGAAAGGTGAGGGTCAGGTGATGTTCAGCTGATTCCTCGGGCTTCAATAAAAATTCATAGCTTGTGGGTTTGCACAGTTGCAAACTGATAACTATTTTAAGCGCCAAAAAAAGTGCTGTGTCATCATGGTGAAGTAGCCAAGGATTTCTGGTTTTGCCACCATAGATTGTGTTTTCAGCACTGTGATTGGCATTTGGAAATTCCAACTGAAGATCTAGACTGTAATACTATGGTGCACCATTTATAAAAAAAAATTCAAGGCTACATTGTTTGAAATGTACATTCCAAAATTCAAAAAGCGTATCTCAAATTCTGGTACGTAGGTTGATATAACAATTCAAGAGCACATGATGACGTCATTTTTTATTGCGGAGGGAGGAGGAAGAGCGTGTAACTGCCAAAAATTCAAAACAGGCAGAATCTCCCGTGTGTACTAAAAATAGAACACACCTTTGCACAAGTTCGCAGTTCCACGATCTATGACTTCACAACGCAGTGTTACTCTCGTAGTCAACAAGATGTGAACGCTCCAAGCTTACCTGGGAAGCTCTAGCTACACAGGAACGGTTGTCGACCCTTCCTGACGCGAGGAACTTTGTGTTATGGTGCTATCAATGCCTGACAGTCGAAGAGGGCTGCATAGCCTTTCAGTCAAACTCTTGAACTTCTCCTTGGGTAACCCGCAGTCCTTATCCAACTGATAAGCCTCTAACTCGATTGTTTTGCAGCTACTTTTACTCACGCTTCACCCGTACACTAGCTACATCTCGACCGGAATTGCTATTTATAGTACGTGCAAAAGATTCCGATTTCACCACAAAGTTACACGCTCTTCCTCTTCCCTCCGCAATAAAAAATGACGTCATCGTGCACTCTTGAATAATTCAATCCTACATTCCAGACTTTGGACATAAATTTGAAAATTTTGTCTCATGCCTGGAGGTCTGGATATATCGTAAGGTCCCCTATTATGGCCACATTTTTGCTATTCTCTTTTATTATGGACAAACGCATTCAATGTGAACATTGTTTTACATCCATGTATATTCTTGCGACTAACCTTTCTCTATTTACAGGTGGCAGTCTTGTCTTTTAGCTTGGTCTGATTGAACGAAGCATGGTCATTCAATACCGACGTTTCACAGTGGCCATGATAGGTGGACTGTCGCTTATTATGGCCATCTCATGCTAACTGAGGTATAGTGTTCATGCACTTTCAGACTACCAGGGAGACTTGAGGGAGACTGACTTCTTGTACACTATATATACAGAAATATTTAAAGGAGTATGGAATGTACGAAACAATTAACTCACCCACAGAAATGCAATCACATACGTACATCTCAAGACACTACATATTTTCCCCCTTCCAAGTGTTCAAGATAGTCTATCAGGAGGCCTTCGGATCCTTCCTGATCGGTGGCAGGACAGAATCATGTCTCTGTGGGCTCGACACAATTGAACCATTTTCGCTAACTGCCTCCCCTGACTGTTGCCTGGTCCCATTAGGCGATGAAACACTTGGTCCCTCAACCACAATAGGTTCGCTTGGCATAGCATTCTCCTCTAGGTACCGAATTCTCACATGGTCCACATGACGTTTACGAATACGGCCATCTGCCAGTCGAACTTGGAATGATACAGGTCCAATCTGATCCAATATCGTTCCTTCCAGCCACATAGGAACTCCAACAAATTTCGCACATACGCACCATCTCCAACCTGAAAGGCTCTGGCTCTTGTGTGTTTGTCATGTCTATGACTCTGCCTTGCCTGACTCTCTCGAACCTTCACACCAGTGTCTGGGTACAATAGATCCAATCTTTGTCTTCCTGGCAGTAGTTCTACTGGAGAACGTCCAGTTGTGGTATGGGGTGTTATCCTCTACTTAAACAAAAGCCTTGACAATCTGGTCTTCAGCGAACCTCCTTGGATCCGCTTGATTGCTTGCTTGAACGTTTGAACGACTCTCTCCGCTAACCCATTCGAGGCAGGGTGATACAGAGCTGTGTGTGTGTACATGACTCCATTTGTCTTCAAGAAACCTTAAAACTCATCACTTGTGAAAACTGTACCATTGTCAGTCACAATTCTCTCGGGCAGACCGTGTGTTGCAAATACGATTCTCAATTTCTCGATGGTTGCGGAATCACGGATGAAGTAGCAGCATGAATAGGAATGACTTCCATCCATTTAGAATGGGCATCTACTAAAACCAGAAACATTCGACCGAGAAATGGTGCAATCTCACCCAAGGTCTTTCATAGCCTCGTTCCCAAGCTCTCTCCTCATAAACGGGGGGAGGAGAGAGCCTGGTAACATTCGCGAGAAAAGCTGTCAACTTCCGGCGCGTCATCATTCATGTGATCAACGTAGGATGTTCCCACTTTAGTAATAGTTGTCATGTGATTTAATAAACTGCCATGCAATATCGGTACTATACCTGGTAGCAGCACAAGCTATTTACAATTTCGCTCCTCATCTTCGAGGCATCCACAGTTGTGTTGAGTTCCGTGACGCGCTTGGTACATGTAAACTCGGAGCTGCAAAGTATAGTGAGCAAGTCAGTCCCACAAACCAACTACAGCAAACTTTGATCTTGGACTCTCTGGACTTGCGCCTCTTCCGCACATCCGAAAACTGTTTTTCACCAACCTTCGAGGTGTAGTCTGCGCTTGTAAGTTCATTTTCAACTTGACAATATTTTGCTAAGTGGACAAAATGTCACATGTACACATGCTTTCGTTCTGCAATCTGATTGGTACCACCAGAGCAAGGCGCAGGATGTTACCAGGCTCTCTCCTCGCCCCTGTTTTTGAGGAGAGAGCCTGGAGACGATGCTAGGTCTTTCTGGCTATTCCCATGGATGAAGTAGGGCCATAGCAGGTACTGGGCAACTGGCCTAGCTGACACTCTGTACAACTTCTCACTTTCGCTTCCAGATCTGCACACAAGTTTGGCCATGAGATGTAACTCCTTGCCAGATTCTTCATCTTGACAATACCAGGGTGCATCGGGTTCTGATCTGCTGTGGTGTCACTGGTGAGACATTGTTCAAGTGTTCTGTGAGCAACAGGAGGTCACCTGACACAGGAACTGTAGTAGGACATTGGGAGACAGCTGAGAGCATCCGCGTTAGCTTGGTCTTTGCCTGGTCAATACAAAATGGTGCATTCATATGCACTCAAAGTTAGTGCCCATCGTTGCAGCTGTGATGCTGCCATTGCCGGTACTCCTTTGCGTTCACTGACCTCAGAGGAGATATCGTAATTGTTGATGGTCAGAGTAAATCTGGAAATGCCTACCATAAAGGTAGGAATGAAACCTTTTCACTCCAAACATTATGGCCAAAGCTTCTCTATCCAGTTGTGAATAGTTTTTCTCTGCTGGGGCCAGAGTTCTAGAAGCAAAAGCCACCAGCTTCTCAGTTCCATCCCACGGTGGACAGTGCACAAGCTGTATAGGTACGTACACCTGTTGAAAGTCAAGTTTAGAGAACATCTTGCCTCCTGCCAGTGTTGCAAATAGCTCATCCACTTTGGGTAGGGGATATGAATCCAAACTGGAGGCTCTATTCACAGTGAGGCGATAGTCTCCACATATTGATCCATCTCCTTTTACAACTGGGACTATGGGTGCTGCTCAGAACAATTAAGGCGGCCTTAAATTTATTATTCGTAATACGGAAGTACGCAAGGATATTGCAATAGTTTACGGAAATTGAATGGCTACCGAGTGTAGGCTTCTTAGCTTTGTCATCGTTATTCTGACCGTTAGTCTTTTCTGTATAGCTTTCTTTTAATATCGCTGAGACCGAGAACTGCGTGTTTCTGCAAGCAGAAGACAGAAGTAAAGCTCAAGTCATTTCGAGCGACAATGACCAATCGTCTTTGGTGGTTTATGCGGAACACTCGCCAGCCTTGGAACCAAGATCTGATGGCTTTTCTGTGTACAGGAGGAGTTGAAGTTGTCATAACCAAGTGGCATTTGTGCTGTTAATGCTGTGCTGCGAAAGCCTTAATGTTTAAATGTTAAGGACTACCCGAATATGCCCCAATTTTTGTCTCTTTTCAATAATATAGCAGCCGTAAAAGGATTGCTGTTTCATGCCACTGTGTTTCAGTTAGACCATGACCAGTAGTAATAGTGGCTACAGTGGCTTAGCTCTCAGGCTACGTCTTCAGTTCCGCATTTTGCTGTATTCATTGCTACAAACAGCTTGTTTACAGGAGCGCAGCTGCTGTTAATTAGTTGCTATGACAACAAATGATTTTCATTTACAGAATTGGGGAGCATCATTGTTGTCATTGTTGCAAACCCCATGTTCATACTGCCATGGGTTCATGAGATATTTACATTTAAATTTACTGTGTAAAATGTTGATGAGTGTATGATATATATGCACATAGGCTGCCTTAACTGTTCTGAATGCCCAGTCTGCGCACTTATTGCCTCAATAATCCCCTCCTTCTCGAGTCGTTCCAACTCCCTTTCCACCTCGTTCCTGAGAGCAAATGGCACGGGGCATGTTTTGCAGAAGCGAGGCTGTGCCTGTGGGTCAATAGTTATCTTGGCCTTTATCCCCTAATTGATCTCACCCAGCTCCTCCTTGAACACCTGTGGGTGTTTCCGCAAGATTCTTTCAAGAGTTCCAGTCTCTTGGAGCTGGTGAATCTCTGGCCAGTCCAGTCTGAGTTTCTGGAGCCAGTTGCAACCCAGCAAGCTGATCTGCTTCCTCGCACCATAGATAATAGAAGCATAGTAGGGATTGGAAACGTAATGTAAGTCTGTATACTTCCATGTAATTTAGCGTGTGTAGTCCGAGCGAACAAGTTTTAGTTCATGAGCACACCAGTATTAAAGCGCAGAGATTGTTGGAAATCTCCTACTTTCTACTGCAGTGCATCTTGACAGTTTATATGTTTTAGCCTCAGTTTGCTAGTAGTCTGCATTTGATTGAAAACCACACCCCCAAATGGGACTTCCACGGTACATCCCGGAGGAGTACTTCCACTCTACAGTCCATCTGCGATAGGCCTTCATCTTTTCCCTTAAACGACAACTCATGGACATCGTAACAAGTTTGTGTCAGGCAAAAAGTTTCAAGTTGCATTATTTGCTACTAAAATTACACAAAACATACCTACTTTTACGCATAATTTCACGTGTACGATTTGTTTCTGTGTTTACCTATGCATGCCAAACAATTCTTTATTACCCAGCCAATTATCAGTTGTTCACATTATGTCAACACTAACTCTACAGTCCACTAGAAAATTACACAAAGTCTATTTTTATACTTCCATCAGCCCTCTCAAGAAGCAAAGTAATCCTTGCACTAGCAAAGGACTTTGCTTCATGCGTCTTAGTTATTATTAGTGCAATGAAATCCATATGCGGTGTATTATATAGAAACTGTACAGCTATCAAGAGCACCTTCCACCTAGCATGAAGTGCAATGGGCGCAACCTGGATTGTAAGGGGGAAGTGACATCATGCAATACATTGCGAATGCGCGTTTCCAATCCCTACTATGCTCTGTTAATAATCTATGTTCGCACCACTAACAAAGGTAAACACTTTCTGGAGCCAGTTGCGACCCAGCAAGCTAGATCCACTTCCTTGCACCACTAACAAAGGTAAACACTCATGCTGGTCCTTGTACTCCACTTGCACAGAAACACTTCCCATGCAGGACTTCTAGTTGTTCCCCTGTATAGGTATACAGTGAGACAGTCGACAGTTCCAGGTCTGGTGCTCCATGCGGCCACATTTCTGATAGGTCCGTTCACTAATAATTGATAATGCTGCCCCAGTATCTAGCTCCATAAATCCATTTCAACACTGTTTACCCTCATTTTCACCTGAATTGGGCTCACTCTCTGCGACCGCACTGGAAACAAGGTATACGACTCTACAGTGTGTGGTTCTACCTCACCACCTTCCAACAAGTGTGTGAGTTGTGCTTTGCTTCCTTGCCCCTTGACCACTGCTTCCACCCTGCAAGTTCTTCGTACGGCACATCCTAGCTAAGTGTCCTTGTTTCTTGCAGGCGTGACATACGCTGGTCTTGAAACGACATTGTTGCAGTAGGTGCTTCCCTCTGCACCGATCACAAGGGTTCTCTGTGCCCGCCTTGTGTTCCGCTCCCCTCTGTTTGTGTGTACCATGTATACCGCAGTGTTCGTAGGGGACGGCTTCTGTCCTTGCAGGTCCTTTACGTTCTGCTCAGTGGTTTCCATCGCTCGGGCCAGGTCGTGCGCTTGTTTAAGCGTTAGGCTCTGCTCAGCCAACAGGCGACGTTGGATGCTACTGTTTACAACACTGCACACAAGACGTTCATGGATCATGTCTTCCAGTGTCGTACCAAATTCGCAGTATTCTGATAGCTGTTGTAATTCAGCCAGAAACGCTGCCACACACTTTCCTGGCTATTGTAAAATTTGTATCGCTGTACAGTTATGGATGGCTGTGGCGTGTGGTGTGCCTTCACCAATGCTAAGATTTCACTGTAGGCGACTTCAGCAGGTTTTTGTGGGGCTGTCAAGATTCTGGATCAACTTGTATGTCAAGGTCCATTCACTATCAGCAGCACTGCCCGCTTTCGTTTGGTTTCGGTGATGCTGTTCGCAACAATGTAGAGTTCCAGTCACTCAATGGTACATGTCCCACGGCTCATGTGTCGGGTCGAACTCACCTATTCTTCAGTGGGTTGCCATCCCGTTTTGCTTGTTGCCAAATATAGTGTTCATGCACTTTCAGACTACCAGGGAGACTTGAGGAGACTGACTTCTTATGAGTACGGAATGTACAAAAGAAATAACACAACCACAGAAATGCAATCACATACATACATCTCAAGACACTACACGAGGAATCAAAATTTACCCCTCAACAGACTTACTGGAACGTCATGCAAATTTGACGGTCAAGTACGACATTCTGAGCCAGCACAGGAGCCCTCTTCTGTCTAATGAAATTCATAACACAGTTATTTACAGTTTACATTTTATATGTAGAATAAACAGTTTAATGCTCTGTCCTTTCTCAGCTTCGTTCCAGTGACAACAGAACATGCAAAACTGCTCTACAAACTGTGAGTAGTAATTATAAATGCAAAAGGAAGCGGGGTAACTCTCCTGTGTTACCAGGACGCTGGCGCGCGAATATTGTCGGTGACACTTGTGTGCCAACGGCTTTTGGACGATATTTCTCTGAGACTGGAAAAAGTGGATGCCCCATTTTTTCGTGCATAAATACAGAAGTCATAATAGTGGCCTGGCCATAATAGGGGAATGTATGATAACTATTCCTCTCATGAAGTTACTTACCCCCGAAGTAAAGTATCCCTACCCCAAAGTGGGTGTGGCTGAAGGTCATGACACCAGCGACTTGGCACCAGACCATGGAGAGGGTCTGGTAATGAGACTATTAAGACAGAGACCGTAGTCTCGTACGAAAGAGTCACCATCCCTAGGAGGGTTGTGGAAGGCAGTGGAGTGTGTATTGCATGTTGACATGAATGGAGAGTGAGTTGTGTTGTTGGAGGCTGCATCTTAATTGCTACTGAGCATGGCAGACATGGCAGGTATGGGTTGTCTTATATGCTGTAGAGTGAGCAGTGCTGAGTGCCTTGTTGATGCATTCATTTAGTGGGTATGAATAAGTGCATGTACAGAGTTTTTTGGTGTGCATAGTTGGCGAAATGGCACAAGATGTAGGGATGGTGTGAAAGTATTGTGGTGTTATTCCCATCTTGTTTGGCTGGTTTTTGAGGGTTCTAGCCCTACATGTAGCCTCATTCCCAGGCTATCCCTGTGCACGAACGAAAAATCGAAAGGAAAGGGGAGAGCCTGGTAAAATTTATCACGTGAGAAATGTCATACGTAGAGAGAACTTAATTACAAGTGGGCGAATGAATAAACTCGCCCACACTTTATGAACAGAATATACTCGTTCCGTTGCGAAAGCTTTATGGCTGACAGAACGGGACTGGGCAGCACTACGCTACATTATCTGCCAGTACGGCAAGCTATGGTGAGCGTATTCAGAGCTTACATTCAAAAATCACGCTAACTTACTCGCTTACCTAGGCAAACTGACCGCTGTATACTCCGGAGCATGGCTTTCAAGGCGCTATTAAACGCCAACACAGCCCTTTCCTCAGCTTTGCTCAAGTCTTCTCTGCCATTATTGTTTAAAAAAACCCTGCCAGAACGGGCTCCTACTAAAACAGGACTACGCTGTCGATTATCAATCGATACGCAATTACGTGTGTGGGCACATCAACAATTCGCCTATGTTCAATTAAGTCCTCTCTACCTTCTCTCTACCCTCTACGTCACTCACGTGATAAATTATTCAAAGCCCTCCTCCCACTTTTCCGTACTGCAAGTGATGGAAAGCTGGGTGGGGCTTGGGAATGAGGCTACCCTACATGTGCTTGTTTTCATTCAGAAAACTTTTTTTGTGACTTGTTCCTGTTGTTGTTTTTTTAATTTTTTTTAGCAATGGTGAGAGAAGAGAGGTAGAAGGGGAGGCCAAGGAGAATATGCATGGTCTGTAAAGTACAAAAGTATAGAACTTTGTTGTCCACAAAGAACAGTGATTGTAAATTCAAGTGAAACTGTAAAACTAACCAACAAACCTCTCTACGGAAGTATAAACTGTTACCGCCCTTGCAAACTACATGTACTTAGTTGTGTGGAGTACTTATGTATGTACATTTTCATTCACAGCAGCCCCAGCAATACAATCATACCTTTATAATACTTTTTGTGGAAGCATGCACACATCCTCTGTTTTGCGTTATATCACCTGACCATGGCTGTTGCAGTATTGACGAAGCTATCTAAGCATGTGCTCAGTTGAGCTTCGGGGGGGCGGGTGTACTTGCTATGAATAATTTGAATAATACTAGCAGAATGCATTGTATTGTGGGGCGAGCCTGAGCAAACAGTGGCGGGTGTCTCTAATCACTGGACTGGAATATGGAATGATGGAATGGAAAATGGAATGGAACGGTCAATGTACAAAGTGACATCCAACTCGTGTAGCTAGCGCTGTTCAATATATGTTGTGCTACCTGCTATGCTATTATCTTGGTGCATGGCTACGCAAGACAACCTCAGCAAGCCTTTATCTTCTGTCCTGTGCTTACTCAGTCTGTGTTCTTTTTGCTCTGCGGTTTCACCAGAGTGGTGCAAGCAGCGTGGCACACTCTGTCACATTCAATTCTGTGTTTCCTTTTCTGTTATGGTGTCTAATTGTTTTTAAAAACATGCATTTTGCAAAATTGCACACATCTTAAAATCGATATCAATGTTTTTTCATTGATGTTTTGCTTCTGCACTTATGCCTTCGATGTTTGCTAATTGTTTCAGCGATTGATATTTTGTCAGCCGATGTTCAACCACAGCTATAGCTATGTTTGTTCAATTGTCTTGTCAACCATCATAAGGGAGGGTGCAGTTCAAAGATTGTGGGTGTTGCTTGTACATGCAGAATATTGGAACCTCGGTGAATCATAATGGCTGGAGTTGGTGGATTTTGTGCACAAAATTGATGACGTTCTAATAGACTGGGAGATGTCCAGTAGTGCCATGTTCAGTACCTCCCTCCATTGCTCTGTCCCAAGTTACACCGGCAGTCCTGGGATTATCTTGGGACTCCCTCACCCCCCAGCACCCCTGTGGCAGTGTATCCGGAATGCCTGCGTTCCGGGATACTCTGCCACAGCAGTGCTGGGAGAAAGATAGTCCGAGGATAATGGCTTCATTGTTTCGGAAACAAGGGTAGGGTATAAGGGGTGGGCACATTGTCGTCTAGGCACGGATCCAGTAAACTCAACAGAAAATTGATCCATTTTGTCGTAGAAACATCGAGCAAACTGCAGAAATTTTCGTGACCTACGATCAACTCACCTGCCATCACCGCAACTGCAAATGGATCCTCAGGGTTAGCTCACTCGCTTTGGCACGGCAGTTCTTCGCCAACAGCAACCCACACGCTTTGATAAGCGTAATATAGCCTTTTGCTATCATTTCGACATTCAAACACACGTTGAGTTCTCTGCCAGGGTCACCCTCTCCATGCGTGAAATTGTAGGAGGTGTAGTCAGAGATTGCAACCTTGTTGCGAATTAAAAATCGCGAAAATTTCCCACTATACAGTATGTTTTAGAAGAGGCCTTGCCTATATGTTAGTTTTTACAGGTACATTAAGGGATGGGTGCATGCTTTACAGACGTGAAAAGTATTTGAACGCAAAAACAAAGTAGAATAAAGTCTCAATTGCTGATGTCATAGTTATGTTTATTCACTTCATGAGTTTTCCAAGTTCAACTGATTTCCTGTTTATGTGGCAAGCAATATTGAAACGTGTTTTTTTTTTTTGCCATATGCTGTACTTTGTTAACATTCACACAGGTACATTTTGTTCATTGTTTTATAAAGAAGTGCTAGGCTCATTGTAGTGTACCTGGGAAAATGGATGGTAGGCGAATGTTTCCGAAACGTTTCAGAAGCAATCCCCTGCTTGGTTTCCTCAACTTGTCATCAGCATAAAAGTTTTGGAGGAAGAAATTTTTGCAGGAAGAACTTTTTGTGAAAATCGCGAAAATTTCTGCCTCATGAAAATTTCCCACTATACGGTATCCAGGAATTAACAAAACCTCTGAGGGAGTGATTAGTTCCATGTACTTACTTTAGTTGGGGTTAGCAATGATTGATTGAGTGCCAACTGTATCTTGCTTTCTAGAAAAGCTACAAATATTAGCAGGAAGAGAAACTCTAGGCCTAATAATATAGCTCTCAGCTAGTACATTCCCCCAACACTGTGCCTTACCTTAACATTGCATGTTTATTAGCAATCCTTAAATATAAGCATCCCACAATTACAAGCACCCACTTTGTCTGCTGATTTGAAACTAGGCACCAGTGCTTATAATCCCGATTTTATGGTATACCACATGTCCGTGTCATACATCTATGATGCTACAATGTATTGTACAATGGCTGCCAGGTGTGTGACTGAAGCATTCAATACCACCTCCAGTGCGGAGGATTATGTTCTATACATCGAAGTAGAGTAAAGTTAGCAATCATCGGACGACAGGTATATTCGGACACTCAAACGCGGAAGGAAAACTGCGTAAACATTCGGCGATACCACAAGACTGTAGCTGAGGTACATGGTACCTAGCTGGTGTACCAAAAATGACACCCGCGCATTGTTTCCTGTTGGTGCTAGAAGCGATAAAATGGCCGTCCGAAAAACATCAATATTCGGAAAAGTGTATGTATTTTCAGACACTGTTGTTTGTGCCTTCTCTGAAGCTGCTTTTGGAGAGATTTTAGTATCGATACGATGCCCCAAGACCTCCCCAATTCGCAATATATTTTGGTAGCGGTAGCTGCTTTGAACACTCAGGGGCGCAGCTGAACATGGACCAGAAATTTGTCATTTCTTGCTGTGTTGTAAATATATTTCATGTTTCTTTCCATAAACTACGCTGGTTGATTTATGTGCAGCATATATAGGTGAGTTCAAACGATATCGTGCAATATCTCGAGAACTACTCAACGCACAAACACCGGACAAATACCAGCATGTAGCCAAGAGCCTGTAGATTCTACTGATGCTAATACATGGTGGAGACTTCAACTTGTTTGGAGACAACACAGCAAGAAATGACAAATTTCACCGTCCGATTATTGATCGAATCGGACTGGTCCATGTTCAGCTACGCCCCTGAGTGTTCAAAGCAGCTACCACTACCAAAATATATTGCGAATTGGGGAGGTCTTAGGGCATCTTATCGATGCTAAAATCTCTCCAAAAGCAGCTTCAGAGAAGGCACAAACAACAGTGTCTGAAAATACATTATCGCTTCTAGCGCCAACAGGAAACAATGCGCGGGCGTCATTTTTGGTACACCAGGTACCACGTACCTCAGCTACAGTCTTGTGGTATCGCCGAATGTTTACGCAGTTTTCCCTCCGCGTTTGAGTGTCCGAATATACCTGTCGTCCGATAATTGCTAACTTACTCTATCTGGAAGAACCAGCAGTACATCTCCTTTAGTATTACAGCATGACACAAAAATGAGACATTGGCTAGCTGTGAGACACTACACATGCTACAAAAGCACCACCAACTCCAAGTTTACCTTCTTCCAAAAAGTTTGGTATTCTCAGATCATAAGCAATCCTTCGAGCCATATCAGATTGTTTTGTTTAGCATTCTTCTGTTCCGCCTCAACACAAACAGTTCTCACGCGTACGGTCAGCAGTCTACAGAGTACAAAGGTCACTTGTAGTTTAAGCGCTCAACCGCTGAATGGCATATAAAGACCACGCTTCTATGTTCTACGTACAGCTTACAGGCCACTTAAATCATTCACAGGGATATGACAACAATATAATCACAGAGCACAACATAGAAGTCATGATACATCGCTTGCATTTTATGATGCCCACTTCTGTTAGTCATGGGGGTCTTTATCTTGCATTTACATGAAAATTAAATGCCATGCCTTAATTGCCCGGAGTAACACCCTTTTTTAACCTTAAAATTTAGTTAGCTAGTGTAAATGGGAGGTGGGCCAATAGTCTCTGCCTCTCCCAACACATTCAATCAGGGAACTGTCCTTCCACAGTTGTAGATTGGCATTATCACCCCTTCATACACAGTATTATCTCTCAATCTTTCTCTCTGTTTGCAGATGCCAATCAGTGCTGAACAATGGCGTGTGAGTGTTGGCCTAGCCAACGCCTCCCGATCACTCCGGCCTCATGTGACTAGCCAGTCCAAGAGGAAGTTGACACCATGGGACATACTTGTCTTCTTTTTCACTGCTTTACTGGGAGCCATGCTGTTTCCTAGTATGGTAAGGTGTACATATAATAATACAAGAACATTAATTTTATAGTTGATCACTGTTTTTAGTGTAATTACTTTATACTAGGCTATCAAACTTCAGTAATAATGCATACCGACATGCCCATTGAAAGTCCCAAGGCATCAGTTTGAGAAAAGTGGTGAATTGTTCATGACTGGTTCAAGAAGAGGCATTTGCTTCAGTACGATGAATTTTATGAGCTGTATAGATTTGCTGCTTGTGTCCTATAGTGCCATTATGACAATGAAGATAGAAAGTTAGACAGTAACTGCTACATCTTGCTGGAAGTCAGTGGCAGCTTTTGCCTTGGAATACAGCGCATCAAACTCAATGATGCGCTCGAAGTACGTGACGGAATAGTATTCGAGTTCTATCCGGGACTGCCATGTGGTATTCAGCTGCCTACTACACATTAAGCTCATGTGGGAATATCGTACAGAGAGAGTTTCATTCCAAACAAAAGGGCTATTAATTTCACCTTTCACTGTGGGCCTCTACAACAGCCAGTATGATTATGTCATTCTCAAATTGCTACATTGTGCATATTCCTAAATACTAGCTTTTACCTTCCTCTTCCAACAAGTATATATAATTTTGTCACTGCATGGACTCAAATGTCTACTCATCTGCATCTATGGTAACAACTGTACATGGATATTATCACCAGTATAATTATTGCTCAGTCACAATACTGTATGTGTGGCCTACGAAAGATGTGGTGATGAGCTCCTGCAATCGCATTTAGAACAAATTAGAGCTTGTCATAGCATAACTATTTGCAAATGTAAGTAGAAAAGTTAGCAATCATCGGGCGACAGGTATAATCAGACACTCTAATATTGCATGCACGATATCTTTCGAACTCACCTATTTATACTACACATAAATCAACTGGCGCATTTTATGGAATGTATCTTGAGAACTACTTAACACACAAACACTGGACAAGTACCAGCATGTAGCCAAGGGCCTGTAGATTCTAATATTGTGGAGACTTCAACTTGTTTGAAGACAACATGGCAAGAAATGACAAATTTCACCGTCTGATTATTGATCGGATGATCCTGGTCTATGTTCAACCACTGAGTGCTCAAAGCAGCTACCAAGATGGAAACTGGTTGCGAATTGGAGGGGTCTTGAGCATCGTAAAATCTCTCCAAAAGCAGTTTGAGAGAAGGCGCAGACAACAGTGTCCGAATTTATCTGAGGATTGATTTTTTCGCTTCTAGCATTGACAGGAACAATGCACTGGTGTCATTTTTGGTACACCAGGTACTGCGTACCTCCACTACAGTCTTAAAACTGGGACACTGTAAACACTGCACCTGGGGACCTGAGAACTAGGGACCCAAGAACCGGGGAACCAAGGACCTGAGGGCCTCGGATCCTAAGAACTGACAGCAGTTGCATTTCTGTTACAACAACTAAGTGCAACAGCGCTCAGGGCTCAAAATCTTGAGGGCTATGTTGTACTTAGTTGTTGTAACAGAAATGTAACTGATGTCAATGTTCTAAGCCCAATCTCATGGCTGTGTTGTTGTTGGGGCGAGCCTAAGCGAGCCCACACTAGCATGACTGCATTGCCCACCCGAGTGTATATATCTAGCTATCTATGTTTGGACTGACCACCTACCGTAAATTTCAAATGAGCGCATTCAAAGCGCATTTCACAAAGATGGATATCGTGAAGCATGTGAAGGCCAGTGGAGGGCTACTGTCAGAGTGCAGCGTTGGTGACCCAGAGGGAAGAGGACTGCAGTTGAAGCACGCGTGGCAACGTAATTCTGGTTTGTGCTTCTACCGACGACAGCAGGCCGCTCATAGGCGGTACAAATTTAATATGGACGGCGGTTGACTGGGTCGCTTCACGTATAAGGGACATGCATAAACAGCACTCATAAACGCCAACAATTTAGCGCATGATTTCCATGCAAAGCTTAGTCCATGCATGTGTAGCCACATTAGCTTCCCTGGCTGGAGAAATGGCTGGCATATGTGATACTTATATTTATCTCTGGTGAGGACTTAGCTACTTATGCCTTATCAAATTTGGCTTTAACAGTTGACAGTGACAAATCCTGCTGTGTGCCATGACAAATTAGTAAATCAGCAGTTTGCTTCTTGCTCAGGCTCGCCCAACGATGATGAATCATCTCACTAGTAGGTAAAACAATACGCATTGCTATACCATGTTATTCACAGCAGATTGTGCTGTTTCACATTATCATTCAGCCCTTCCTTACTCTGTAAACCTGAAATCAAGCTACTAACTACGCAGAAGTCTCGAGGTCAAAGGTCATATGTATATCAATCTACTGTGAAGGCAGACCCTTTCTCACTTCACGTGTGCAGGTCTGGCTTAGCAAGACAGACTACTCTGAGAATCAAATAAGTTAGAGGACAATGTGATAGCATTGTCCAGTGTCTATGAGTAATGCTTTTGGTGTGTATACCAACAACCTACAAGACATAGCTGTGAGTTTGGGCTTGTATATCATTGGCACAGATTGCCTGAGTTGTCTTTCTGCCATAACAGCTGCAGTGCAACACAGCCCTTTAAGACTCTTGGTGCTTTGGTCCCTGGTCCTCGGTCCCTAGGTCCAGTGTTTATAGTGTCCCCCCAATAAAACTCATCTCAAGGGATTCTGAAGTTCAAATACGCATAGATACTGTGGTTATCGATGGTGACCCACACGTGCACATACACACACACACACACACACACACACACACACACACACACACACACACACACACACAACACACACACATTCCTTCCAGATGCCAGTCAGTAGTAAAAAGTGGCATGCGAGTATTGGCCTAGCCAAGGCATCTCGACCCCTCTGGCCTCATGGTACCAGCCAGCCCATCAGAGGGTGGACATCATGGGATGTAGTATTCTCCACTCTTCTGGATGCTATGCTGCTGTCTGGAGATGATAGAAGGGGAACAGGACAGAGAAGTGAGTAACTATAGAATAAAGTCATACTGTTACATGTGTCAAAGTGTTTGTGAGGTATACACTAGGTCTTGAGCTACCCCATTCCTCCTCCCACAATGGTGGAGACTCTGGTAAACTAAGGCATGGGACATGTAATTTTGTACTAGATACACACATATTTATAAAAATCAATAGTGTGTATGGGAATCTTAAAGGACCAGATGAAACTTGATCTGTGCATATGTGAAGCCCTAAGCTATACGCACGGTACAATTACTGATTATGTAATGTCGTCAAAGGCGGAAAAGAAGATGACGTTTGCTCGCTACAAAATTTGCTATACAAATTGGATAGTGATGAGACTCTACGCACACTACAGAAGTACCACCAACAGCAAGCTTACCTTCTTAAAGTTTTGTTGTTCTCTGGTAAGCAATATTTCAAGCCATGTCCGATTGTTTTGTTTGCTGTTCTTCTGTTCCGCCATGACACAAGCAGTTCTCATGCGTACAGTCGGTAGTAGAGAGTAAAAAGGTCACTTGCATTTGAAGCGCTCAACCGCTGTATGGCATATAAAGTCCACGCTTCTGTTTCCTATGTACAGCTTGCAGGCCGAGGAACTCATTCATGGGGATATGACAACGATGTAGTCACAGAGCATGATGTAGAAAGTCACGATACATCGTTTGCATTTTACAGTTATGCTCACTTCTGTTAGTCACATGAGCTTTGCATTGTGATCACATCAAAATTAAACCCCATGCCCATTTGCCACAATTCCTTACACTGTGTTAACCCTTCCAAGGCTGGGGGAAAGGATATAGAGGGTGATGACAGGGGAAAAAGGAAAGAGGGTGGAGGGATGTGAAGTGGAGGAGGGAAAGGATAGAGGGGAAGAAAGGAGGGCAGAAAAATCAAACAAGGATCGTAGCTCTCAGAGAGTGAAAAGAGTTAATCTTCAAATTAATATCAACATCCATCTTTCCTTATCTTCTCCTCAGAAGGCATACCTAGAGGGAGGGAGACTGTGGGGGACCTGTCACCCTCCCTCGTCACTGCTGTTCGAAGGAAACAGCTACTGATAATAGCAGGAGATGTTGAGACTAACCCAGGGCCAGGTACGAATTTGATTATATACGAAGTTTGCACGTCAGCCTACATGTACATAGTAGATGTGTATACAATTTATATTGTTGATATAACGAAATTTATGGCACATGCTAATATCTATTTATACAATCTACACCATCAGTGTGACTAAATTCCACTCTTCCCCAAACAGATCTGCCAACACTAACTGAATGCATCAGATTCCAAGGAAGAGAAAGAAGAATCAACATTCCGCAGGAGATTGGCATCAAGTACTACCAGTTTGGCCGCCTTCTGCTGGATGATGACACTGGAGCAATGGTTCGTTCCATAGCCCACAAGCATAGGGATGATGCTGAACAAGTCACTTTGGAGATTCTCGAGGAATGGATTGCTGGCAGAGGCATGCATCCAGTCACCTGGAAGACACTCACACAAGTTTTACATGACATTGATCTAAGCACACTAGCTAGTGAGATTGAAGCTAGCAAATATCAAGAAGGGATTGAAGCTGTGAATGATATACCATCTAACCAAGGTAATCTTGCTGTGGTAACTGTTGGTGATACGATATCTGGCCTCAGAAATGGTTGTGAACATTTTTTGAAATTGGTAATTATGATTCTTGTTCAAAATTACGACCCCCCTTTTAGGTGAGTAGATTTAAATTAGCTACAAGTATGGGGGGGGGCTTATAATTGAAATCAGTCTCGTTTATACGCCCCCTTTCCTGGATACACATTTGTGGGTAGGTAATAACATCATAGTAAACACAACCTATCGTAGCTGACTAGCAATTTGAAACGGCACTATTCTACCACTGGATACTTACAGCTCCGACTTATAAGCCAGTTTCCAAGTTATATGAAGGTAGAACTCCTACCTCAAGTGAAAACTGGAGGCCGTTTGCTCACTGTGTTTGAGTAAAAGCTTTGTGTCTAGACTGCCCCAGCTAAACTCACGATCACTACAGACTAGCACCGCCTCTTCCTGCCTAGCTCCTTTCCAGAGTGATGATGTCAGTCAAAAGGTGTGGTCTAGCCTCATTACTACTTAATATAAAGAGGCCTACCCCCAAGTTTCGCTAAGCTTCTTAGCTTCATGGTAAACAGCGAGTTCTACTTTACAGGCCACTTTAGTGGCCTTCCGCGTGGGCTAACTGGCAATTAGCTATTGGGCCACTGAAGTGGCCTCCCACATGTAATGAGTTAAATTTTTTGTATGGTCAAGGGGGGGGGCATAAATTGGAGATAAACATACCTCCGCAACACATTTTTGCAAATAGTAAGGGGGAGCTTATAATTGAAGGGGGCGTAATTTCGAGTGATTACGGTAATGATGAACTACTCTTGTTCCTAGGCCACTCACAAATTTTTACAACTAGTGATTTTAGTTCCTTCCTATCAGGAATCTAATGAAGTCTGTAGATTTCATTTCTTAATTCTTAATATAACTTATCATTCTTGAGGAACTTAATATACCAGCTGGGATCCATAGTGGACAGAACACTAAGCCAAAAGAGCCTGTCAAATTACGTGCATTAGAGATGAACCAGATTATACATTGCATGTTATTGTGATTTGAATGAGTACAAGTGTGAGGTAATAAGAACACTTAATCACTTGTACATCTGCAGCTGATGCACAAGCAATACTGGAAGAGGCTCTTGAGAAAGGTTATGTTGACTGCCACATATGGAAGGTGCTAGTCACAGGAGCTGCTGGAAGTGGTAAAACATCGCTGAAGCATCGCCTCTTTGGAGAAAAGCCTCCTTGCATTCGTTGCAGTACTGCCCTGACTGAGGCTGCAATTCGAGCCGTCTCACGAGAGATTGTTGGTATAGATCAAACTGCCTGGTTTCGAGTCACAGCTGATAAGCTGATGGAATTGCTTGGTGCAGCTCTTAAGGCAGGTGTGCCAATGCAAGAGTTACCATCTGGTATAGCTAGGGTGGCTGTTAACAGACAGCCTCGTGCTCAAAAGGGTGTTAGTTCTTCAAAGCAAGAGCTGGTTCAGCTTGTAGAAAGGTCACAAGGTTCGAAGCGCTTCCTTGAGCTTCAGTGGATCCACTTCATAGACAGTGGTGGACAGCCTCAGTTTCATGAGGTTCTCCCAGCATTCATTAGAAACACCACAGCCACCATCTTTGTCATGAAACTTTCAGAAAGGTTAGATGAACATCCAACGATTGAGTATTATGATAGAAATGGGGAACTCTGTGGTAAGTCTTTTCGCCATGCACTTAGTAATCATCAGATGCTCCAGTGTTGTGTTCGAACAATCCTCTCAAGACCATCGACAGGCAAAGGAAAGCATTCAAAGACTCTTATAGTTGGTACACACCGAGATCGAGAATCTTCTTGTTCTGAATCACGAACTAAGAAGAACAGAAAGCTGATCAATATGCTAGTACCATCATTACAAGATCAACTAGTGCACTACCGTCTCGGAACTGAAGTCATCTTTCCAATCAATGCAAGGAAACCAAAGGAACGAGATCACCATGTATGTGCAGAGATTCGCAAGCAAATTGAAGATAAGAAAAATGCTCCTCCTCCCTACAAGATTCCCATTGGATGGTTCCTACTGGAGCAAGACATTATCAAGGCATCAAAAGGCGGTGTCATCAGCAAACAACAATGTGCTGGTATTGCTTCAATCTTAAACATTGATGTAGAAGCTCTCAATGCAGCACTAAAATACTTTGATGACCTCAACATTTTCCTCTACTACCCATCTGTTCTTTCAGAGATAGTGTTCGCTGACCCGCAAATACTCCTCAACAAAGTCACAGAACTAGTTCACTTCAGCTATAGTCTGCAAACTTATAGTCCACCAGTAGGCTTAGAAGGTAAGTGGCTGCAGTTTCGAGACAAGGGGATAGATAGTCTGCAAACTTATAGTCCACCAGTAGGCTTAGAAGGTAAGTGGCTGCAGTTTCGAGACAAGGGGATAGTGACACTTGAAATATTTCAAGATGAACGCTTCTCAGCTCACTACATTCCAGACCTGTTCACTCCAGCAGATTTTATCAAGCTGCTTGAGTATCTTCGTATTATAGCTCCCCTCTCCAGCACAGAGTATTTCATGCCTTCACTTTTGCAGACGATCACTCCAAAAGAGATTAACCACCTGCTTCCACCACCATCCACCTCTGCTGCACCTTTGCTTGTCCACTTCCCAGCTGGATGTGCCCAGAATGGAGTCTTTTGTGCTCTAGTAGTTTATCTGGTTTCTAAATGTCAATGGAAGTTTGCTTGTGACATTGAAGGCAACCCACTTTGTGTCTCTCGTAACACTGTTTGCTTTCAGATTCCAGGTAAACAAGCTTCCATTATACTGGTCGATAGCTTTTCGTATTTTGAGGTGCATGTAAAAATGCCCACTATCATGTACCCTAAGGTTTGTCCTATGATCCAAGATGTTATATTTAGTGGATTGAAAGCAGCTGCTGCTACCCTGAGATACATTGATCGTACAGCAATATCTGCGTTCTTCTGTAAGTGTAGCTTGTCACACCCACATGCTGCAACCACTGATGAAGACTCCTACTTGATGTGCACTCAATCAACCCACTATGAACGTCTCACCAAACACCATGCTGTATGGCTAGACATGAAGCTGCCAGCTGAAAAAGGTGCACTCTCCATGTCATTGAATGTGGTTGCTATTTTTGTCTGCTTTTTTCTAACTATAAGTGGTAACCACATCACAAGTGGAAAGGAAGACCCAATAGAAATAGTCCTGCCCATGAGAACTATTGGCCAGAGACAGATATTTGACACTGCATGTCCACAAAGCAAAGTTAGATTAACATGTACAACTCCAACATTAACATGTACAACTCTATAAAGCAGGTGTGAGTCACACCTACAGGCCTTAGCTACAAGGAAGCCAGGCTCTACTGAAAATGTATGTGGAAGAGTTCAAACTAGATTTTCCACTGTTCGCGAAAATATTGCAAAGGAAATTTTGACGTGCAACACACACACTTCACGCTCTGACTGCAGGAGCGTTGATGAACAACATCCTGGGGCTATAAGCTGCCGAATCTGCAAGGAACTCTCTCCGAAGAGATACCTTCAAAGTAGGCATTGCTTTGCTGACAGCTGCAAGCTGGAGTGGACGACGGTGTGACGTTGCGTGTTAGATAAACTGGTTAACCAAGCGGTTTGGTGCCATTTTGCCTATACTCCCATTTTGCCTACTAAAAATCAAAATGTGCCATTTCACCTACTCAACTAAAAACAGTTTCTAAGTAAAGCAAAGAGTATATTTTAGTTACTACGTACAACACTTTATGGTGGTTGGGAACCAGTTGCCAGCTGAGCAATCAAAGCTTCTGTGCGTGCTTGTTCCTGTTTAAAAATTTATATACATTGGGATGAGCTTCTCTGGCAACTCATATTGCCCACCAACCATGTTCCTTCAAAGTATGTTACAAAACTTATCAACTCTGGGCAGATTAGGAGCTGTAACCTTGGCTGCTTCCAGGCTAGTTGTACAAATCGAAGAGGCACAAAGCCTAGTGCAACTGTCTGGCGTTTGAAATGAATAAAATAAGCCCAAGTGTGGATACCCTCCAATTTAGGGCTTGCATGAGCAAAGTGGAAAAAGAACCCCTTCACCTCAGTTGTAGAAAAGGCAAGCTCAGTTGCTTGGATGCTTGTCTTAGCGTCAAAAACTATTTTTGGCTGAGTAGACGAAATGGCACAATATGATTTTTAGTAGGTGAAATGGGAGTAGATGAAATGGCACAATATGATTTTTAGTAGGTGAAATGGGAGTAGACGAAATGGCACAATATGATTTTTAGTAGGTGAAATGGGAGTAGGCGAAATGGCACTAACCCAACCAGGCTTGTATGCCACGCCCATAGTATATACGTGTGCAGTGTGTGCGCGTAGCGAATTCGAGAAAGTATTTTAACAAAATTTTCTAAACTTGCTATTCGCGAAAATTTAGACCCTTGCAAATTTAGCATTATACAGTATCTGCCGAAAACTGGGACCAACTTACACAATCTGCACATCTTCACAATCCTTGTCTTATTGTTTAATCAATTTTGTCACACCCTTGCACAAACTACACACAAGACATAGAAAGTGTAGCCTACTGTTGTGCAAACGCTAGCTCTAACTTGCTGATCAGCCAAGAGGTGATCATTGTAATGGTATCTTGTAGCAAAGAGCATGTAGAATCAGAATTTCACATACCGGTACACCTTTTAATAAAAGCCACATTATGTACGTAGATAAATGACTTTATCGGCCATAGTGAAGTTGCAACATGAAAAGGTAAGAATTACTGTGAAAACAAGCTAATGTCCGAAATTTCCTCATATGGTGATAAATGTGCTACAAAGAAGTAATTACTTGAGGAACAGGAAATCCAATCTAGACAACACAGCTCTTAAGGAATGAGTAAAACCATAGCATCTAGAGTGAAGTGCGCTAAGCCTGTACAATGTCTCATTCTGCCTACTGAGGATGCCTGTGCAAATGCAACTTGAAAGCCACATAGGGCAAGATAATTCTATATTATGGCAATAGCATGAGCCACATTCATTGTTGACCATTGGTCAGTGTTGTAAGAAACACTGACCAAAGAAGAGTGTTGTAGATGCATAGGATGTGCCACAATACAACAAGCCAGTAGCTAAGTGCGCACTTCACTGAATTGTCAAAGTAGCTTATAGCTTAGTGTGGCTGTGCTGGATTAATAATCTGCTAGCAGCAACTTGTAGCTAATAGTATAGCTTGTATAGCTTGTTAACAGTATATGTGCTTTAGTCTTCACACAAGGCTCTCAAACTATAAATTGGGATGACATGTATAGGGTCACTGAAAGTCAACAATTTCAATTAGCAGTGGTTTGAAAAGATTGGGCGTACCTAGTTTCTGCAAATAAAAGTATCTTCATGTCAAAATATATGGGTAGCTTAGCCACTGTAAAATTGTGCATTAGTGTATGTCCTATTTATTAGTGACAAATGTCACCCATGCTGTTGCCATGGATTATAGTTCTCAGCTTTAGCACCTGAGCTGTGGATACTTCAATGAGTACTGTTTACAGCTAATATCAAATAACTCCACTCATACAGTTTAGCAGTGATTTGCAAATAGATCTCATATTCTCATCTGGATGTCTATAATTACTGGAATATACACTGGAATGGTGGCATGGACTATGGAATGGACAATTGAACTTTTGTTACATAGCTATGTAGCTATCCCTATAAACTACTCCCTGAGTCTAAAAGTGGCCAACCATCCTTATGTGCTCTTGCTGGTATAGCTAGGGTCCTTACCTCACTGCAAAGAGGAACCCAAATGCCAACATTGGTCTACCCTTTTAAAGTTCTTGAGAAAGAATGTTCCCAGGCACCACTCAGCTTTTCATAGTCATGTTGAAAATGAGGCTGTTACACATGGCTGTTTGTGGTTTCAAGTGTCAGACTGGACTGCGACATTGAGAGGATGAATGTTATAGATTTAATGGTGATTTGTCTACCCTGGATTAATTTGCTAATTTCATATACACATGCTAGCTAGCTACAAGTTTGTCCAGCAAACCAGACCCAACCAATCACAATATCACTAGCAGCTAAGCTTGTGTACCAGGCAAGGAACTTCATGTCAGCAACGACTTTTCATATGGAACATGGAGCAAGTAATGTACTCAAGTGTTTTACAATTGTATATACTGAAAGATGACAAGGGTCTTGGTCCACAAAATAACAAAAGTGAGGTAGGTGCTACCTTGATTATCCCGCTGACAACTTCGGACTAGCTACCAATGTTGTGTGTCACCTGTGTGTGGACGAGTTTACATATGCAGAAATATGACTAGCCTTGTACCCAAGCCACATGGGTATGAGGCTAAAATATGACCAACCTGAACAGTCTGAATATTTGAGGACTATGTTTTCATAATCTCAGACCAATAGCGAATGCAGTACTCAAAGGTATTATTGCAGCTCTAGTGCTTGTATGTTCCTAGTTTTAAATGTAAACAGCAAGATGAATTATTTTTAGGTGTACAAAGATTTTATTCTAACCTACTAAACTGGCAACTCAGATGCACATTTTCAAAAACATCAGGTGAAGATGACTGTTGTAACTGTTGTATTAGATTTGATCATAATCACATCTCAAGATGCTGTAGTGATCAACTTCATTGACATTATATGAATAAAAGAAGTGACGAATAAGTGCAGTTTCAATAGTACATGGTGCAGTTACCATGTTTTAATATTTCAATCATTAAACATAAACAGAACGGTAAATCTTTGCTTTTGGCATACTGATGTGTACTAGTATGTGTTTGTCACCTGGTAATTTGTGGTAAGCCTGAGCAAGACCCACACTAGTGATTTGAATTGTTGATTGTCTTTCTGTGTATATTATATAAATTTTCACTTGTCATCATACCTAAAAAAAATGAGAGAATATGTGAATTCCACTGTTGTTTACATCCAGTGTACATGTTTTTTTATGCAGATAATGATTATTACCTGTCAAAATGTGAGCAAGTAATGCATGAGTCTGGAACAATGGATCAAACTATTATGCACTGCATATTTGTGGGACCTGCTGGAGTGGGGAAGAGTTCATTACTGAAACGTCTACTTCGTAAGAAGTTGGTTTCAAAGCGCACTAGTACACAAGCAGCAGAGAAGTCAGTACAGGTTGAAATCATCAGAGATGTGACAATTTCAATTTCACAGGCGTCTTTACTAATTGGACAATTGTCTACAAACATAGGAGATCCAGCTTCAAGTGGGCAATTGACTTTAAAACCGAAGAAACAAATACAAGATCCATTGACACGGTCTCCTGAGCCATCATTTACAATACAAGAGGTCATTAAAGAATATCATCCCACAACCCATGATCAAAAAAGAGAAATTCCGGAGCAAAAAGGGCAAGTACTGGTATCCAAAGAACAATCAAGTGAAAGTCCTCAAGTTCACTCACCTGCAGAAGTAACAATCTCGTCTGAATCCATTACATCAAAGAGCAGTCATTCCAACTTCAATATGAGCCTTGATTTCTTTCGACATGTTTTGAAGGAAGAAGGTGTTTCTGGATTGAAAAAGCATCTTGATAACAGGTGGACCCTCTACCTGACTGATTCGGGAGGTCAGCCTGAATTTCAAGAGCTCCTACCAGCTCTAGTAGTAGGCCCTTGTGTTTTTTTTATAGTCTTACCTCTTAATCGAGACCTAAATATGAAATATGAAGTAGAGTATGTGAGACCAGATGAACAGAAATACATGCGAAAATATCTTTCCAGTCTCACTGTACAAGAAGATCTTCTGCGGTCCCTTGCAAGCATTGCCTCCACTGAGTACAAGGATAAAGATGGAATTGAAGTCAAACCAAGGGTGATACTTGTTGCCACTTTTAAGGACAAAGTTACAAAAGAGGAATGTCAAAAAACACTAGACAGTATCAAAGCCCTGGTTACAAAAACAGATGTTTACCGTCAAGGTATGATAGTGGATGCCTCTGAAACCCAGATGGTGTTTACCATAAACAATGCCTCTGATGTTGAATCTGAGAAAGACGCTCAGAAAATACGTGATGCTTTTCAGAAAATTGCTGATGGCTTTAAGGTCTGCACTCCTGCTCCATGGCTAATTTTTAGCATACTACTCCAGTATATGAGTGAAAAAGGTGATGTTGTAAGCAAATCAGAATGCTTTGCAGTTGCCCAGGAATGTGGTATCAAATCTCCATCTGAGTTTGAAGCAGCTCTCCAGTTTCTTCATAAACAAAGTGGTGTACTTCATTACTACATGGAACCATCTGAGCTCAATCAGATTGTACTTCGAAACCCACAGCACCTCTTTAGCAGGGTGAATGAGCTGGTAGAAAAAACCTTTACATTTAAAGTGACTCAAACTAACCAATGTACCGATGATTTCAAAAGGGGCATATTTAGAAGAACAGATTATGAGAGGTATACATTGGCCAAAGAATCTAGCAGCAACAAAATGACCCCCACCATGCTTTTGAAGCTCCTTGAGCACCTGAATGTGGTTGTATCACTAGATAGTGGTGAAAAGTACTTCATGCCTTGTGCAATTGCTCACCTTGAGCCCGCTGATATCGGTCTTCTCCCACAACCATCCCCCATTCCTCCACTACTGATAACATTCAAGAGTGGCTACTGCCCTAAAGGGCTGTTTGGATCACTCGTAGCTTGCATTGCAAACAAGCAAGTGGAAAATTCTACACTGGATTTAGATCAATCAAAAATCAACCGAGATCAAATCTGCTTTGCAATGGGCCAGTGTATTCTTCTCTTAAGAGTCAAAGCCACTTGTATCTACATTGAAGTTAGCCCTTGCAACCCAGATGTGCCTCTGTCAACCTTATGTAACAATGTTCGCAAACTGATTTTTGATAACATTGAACGAGCATGTAAGGCATTACATTACTCGCTGACACCAAATAAACACTACTTTCTGTCATTTGAAGGCTGGTGTGATCAATGTGAGAAACTTCACCCAGTTGCATTACAACCTGTCCTAAATGTTGATCACTTAAAAGTTGATTTGTTCCAGTGCAATCAATCTCAGAAAGCAGTCAAGCCAAGTCTACAGTTGTATGTATGGCTTCCAGAGGTGAGTAGACAACAGCATGGTGCATATTAGTCACTGTGTACAGAAGTTTTAATACTAGCCTGCCAACAAAGGGCATTTAGTGCAACAAATTATGCCAACAAGCTGCAACTGCAGTAAAGTTAGGGCCCTGCATGTCATCGGATAAGTGTCAGTTTTGTTTCCATTCCATTAGCCAATCATTCAGTCTGATCCAGAAAATGCAGTAGTGCCTCCTGGCGCAGAAGTCAAGTTTAAAATTGTGGCAACTGGAGATTGCCTTAGCTTCCAGTGGCAGAAGTATCGTAGGGACCTGTCTGATGGTGGCAGATATTGTGACACTGACAATGACACTTTAAGTATTGTTGAGGTGGAGAAGGGTGACAAAGGTCGCTACCGATGCCATGTCAGCAACTACACAGGAGAAACATTTTCAAAAGAGGCTTTCCTTACAGTCAGTAAGTTGGTCATAGTTGGGGATGATGTTTTACTTGCAACTAAATCTACTTTGAAATATTTTTTCTCCTATATATATGGTGATATTCTCATTCCATTTTTGTGATATGGGTCGTAAAAATGGAATGAGAATGGCACATGTACACTTACCTCCATAACTCCACGCTCCCCCGCCCCCAAACAAAAGGTCACACCTGATTTCCTATCTGTTAAATTTCCTTTCTTCCTCACAGTTGATCCGCCTAAGATCACCCAACATCCAGAAAGCAAATCATTAGCAACTAGAGCACCCGCAGCTTTTACTGTGAAAGCAACTGGAGATGACCTTCACTTACAGTGGAAGAAGGATGGCAAAGACTTGCATGATGGTAGCAAATATCGTGGCACTAAAACTCACACATTACGCATTAAAGATGTGGAGAAGAGTGACAGGGGGAGCTACCAATGTCTTGTGAAGAATGATGTGGGAGAGGAGTTGTCAGAAGAGGCTGTTCTTACAGTCAGTAAGTTGGTCATGAATGTAGATGGTATTAAAAAATATTGACTACAGATTTCTTACTATTGGTAAATCTGGTTTGGTAGTGTAGAATATTAATTTGCACTAAATTTTCTAGTAGATCATTCGGCTTCTGCCAGGTCACACTCCAATGTGTAACTCAATGCAGGCCAATTTAGTAACTGTAGTCTCATATAGCCTATAAGAATATCCATATTGTGCCCCTTGCAAGATTGAAAGTAACTCCAAAGCTGTGGCCTACACTTGGGTCGTTACAGCCTCGGGCGGGGCCTTGGGTTTGTAAATTGCATAGATCCCTCGGACTCAGCATCTAATAATTATTTAGGTAAAGTACTCAAATGTTCTGCTTTTGCAGATATAACACTGGGTACAGTACAGTAATCACAGCTATTGCCTATGTATGTCATTTGCACAAATTATTATCAGCCATGTGAAATATTTCACTATTTTGGCAATTTTGTCTAAATACACTTAATCTTTAAGTAGCAATTTTACTTATAGAGGTACAATAGTTAGCATGGTTTGTAAATAACTTCATGTAAGCTTCAGTGTATTTATGGGACTAGACTACTAGATTGGATTTACCAGACGGTAATCTCAATGCACCTAAACACTCTGTCCTACCAGTGGAGTTGCATAGTTCACTTACAACTAGCAAGTATATATGTAGTATTTTTTTTGTATGTTTACCATTAAGTGCTATTATGCTACAGCAAGCTACAACGTAACTTGCTGTAGTATGTATACCCTGTAGTTAAGGAGATCTCTACTTCTCTCAAAATGGATATTATGTAGGAGTGAGTCTAATATTGAAAGTCTTAGATCTGGCTGACATGTATGTCCAGTCCAAGCATTCTTCCCAGGCCAGTGCCCACTTCTGGTTGATGTAGTGGAGTAAAACATGCTTGACAATGGTATCTGTGTACACTAGTGAGATCAAAATGCCTATATCAGTGGTCACGCATGCTTCAGCCATTTACATTGTACTAGGACTTATGTTGAGTAGTTAATATGTCAAAAGGAGACCACAGAAAAAGGCTTACCCGGTATTGCAATTTTCTATGCTGATGTAGTGCACTATACACAACTCTACAGACAGGTTAAAAACTTCTTCTGTGGTCCAGTTTAGATGCTCCTTGCTGTATTGTGCATACTGTATTTGCAATATCCAAACCCTGGTTATACTTGATAAACCCTTTTCCTATGTGGTTGGTAGATATGTGCCACTCCTTGTCCTACCCCCAGTCCCACTTCCTGGCATACTACAATCAACTGGTAAAAAACAGCAGACATCTTCGCCATCTCAACCTCTTCAGCAAGGTATTATGATGTACAGCTCTGAAGATAGGATCATTGTACTAATTACCTAAATATGAAATCAATTGCCTGTCAATTAGTTGCATCTTGTAGTCTTAATTAACTGAATATAGATCTGTACATAAACCTTAAGCCATTATTAGCTAATCAACAAAGTTTTCAGAAACAATAGCTGGAGAACAAGAACTATAAAAGGACATCTCTTTCAGTTTATAGCAGAAGAGAATGCCTCCATCCATATTTCTTGTGAGAGCCATTTCATTCATTAGATTTAAGGTAGCTAAGCTACCCAACAAGAAGTGATGTTCTCCTTGTACCGAAAAACTAGCCTGTGCTTCTTTGTAGCCATCTCGCACACCCATGGTCTGTACATTCCAAAATCTAACCTGTGTGCTAGCTCTGTTACGTTGCTAGTACTTGAGGCACTATATTACAGCTCTCCCCAGCTGGATGTGGTGTTAACTAAAATACTTGCTCCCAACAGAAACTCCTCTGACACTCCAAAACATTGATAAGATACTCATAGAAGTGGTGGACTGGCACACTCTGGGGATAAAACTTGGTTTACAAGTACACACACTTAAGGCAATTCGAATCGACTACAATGTATATGGAACTCATCGGCAGAGACAGGAGATGATCACCACATGGCTTAAGTCTGACATAGAGGCCTCATGGGACAAGCTACACAATGCTATCAAGGAAATGGAGAAGCATGTAGCAGCTAACAGGGGTATGTTTGCTATAGATTGACCGTGCTAAGGTTAAATTGACTTGTGTAATGTGCAGTGCATTGTGTATGTAGTGGTTGTAGTATACCTTGCACCAATATAGTGCATAATAGAGTGACGTGCCACTTGGGTGAATGGACAGCATGGCATGCTTCAATGAAGCAACAGGCATATCACTGTCCTGCCTTATCCAGTTATTGTGTAAGCATACTCTATTGGCCATGGTCCTAACCACCATGTACGGTTCTGAAAAATTAGGCTTTACCTGAATGACACTGCATGGTTTGCATAGCTGAACTTGTATCCGGAAGCTACCAATATGATCTATAGCCAAAGTTCATTGCAGGTGTTGGAGCTAGGTCCAATGCTCTGCAAGCTGTTTACATCACTGTTGTTGTCTACCCGTAATATTATTGCATAGAGTTACTGTAATCTGATACTTCTATCTCTAATACCAATTACTTTCAGAAGTACAGCCCCAGCCAAGGACCAGGAGAAGCTTTTGCTGTAATACACTGTAAATGTTGTTGTGGTTGCAGCTGAGGGATAGATTTTGTGAGCTATGGTCCATTTTGGTGCAGCTAAGCAATTAATTTGCATGTGACCCAGCCTGTAAAGAAACCTACAGCATGCACATAGAGAGGCTCCAGTATCTGAGCTTACTGTTACAACTTAGCCACAAGTGAGCCTTCCAAAATGTTTATAGTGTGCATTACTGTAGACGACACATCAAGCACCGACATGCATCAAGTGTACACCCTGCTAGTCACATGAAAGTTCTCACACAGCTATATTTCAAAATCTGAATTCAAATTGTATACAAAACAATGAACTGTTGATTGATTGGAAACATGAACCACTTTGCTGAAGAATTGAAGATGCACTGAGTTTGTGGATGGTACTGACCATTTTGTGGCTGCACTATTCATTTAATTATTGTTCATCTTAGTGTGTGCATGAATTTGCTAATCCATAGAAAACAACAGTAGCTTCTTTGTAATCTTCATACTTACTGCATGGGTAGAAGTGTTGCTAGACATTATTTGGTGGTTTTGTGTTAAGCTGACAAGGAGTGTGCTGTTTAGAGGTAAAAATAATGAGTAGTTTTCAGACATGAAAGCTGCATAAAATTTTAATTGTTAGTGGATATGAGTTAAGTATATGACTAGGCAGGCAAATTGGTTTCTGTGGGAGTGTATGGTCCAATGTACAACACTTGGATTCACAATTTGTTTTTGCCAGAATACACATGCACGGTGTTTGCCTTTTTTTTTGTTGAAGTAACAATTACTAAGGGGTCCTCTTTTCTTCTCCCTGTTTAAGGTATAGGATCTGGAACTGCTCAACTTAAAAATGGTCAGTTGTGTACAAGTGAGCATATGATCATAGGTTTATGGTAGAGCTGTAACAACATATCGATTTTACCATATGTGATTCTACTTTGAGTGAGACGCAAATCAATACAAATTTTGATGTCTTGATACATCACCAGATCACCACATAGGTGAGTGCATACTCATTGTGAAGATTGTGAGGGAGATAGCAAGTGTCTTGGCCAACTAAAAGAGCAAAATGTGAGGTGTAGCACTGCTTTAATTTGGTTATCCAAGAGGAGTGTTGTATGTACACCAACAACAAGGAGCTGTGCGCAGAGGCATTGCAAAGCCTAGCCAATGTAGCCTGTTCATCCGTCGCGGGTACAAGGTTACGCAAAGCAGTATACCGTATAGTGCTAAATTTTCGAGTGTCTAAATTTTGTTAATGTCTAATCTAAGTTTTCATTGAAATAATTTCGCAAATTCGCTGTGCGCACACGCCGCACGCCGCGTGTCAAAAATTTTTGCTGAAACATTTTCGCGAACAATTGAAATTTCTCAAAATTCGCGCAAAATTAAAGACCCGCGAAAATTTAGCGCTATATGGTAGTGGAAATACCAGTGGGCAAGTGACAGGCAACTTGTCATCAAATAGTAAGCAGGTGGCATTGGAAACCGCAATGCATAGCCAATATATCACAATTATAGTCTGACCAATAATCTTTACAGTATCGAAGTGTATTGTTGCAGCTCTAGTTTGTATGTGTGTGTGTGTGTGTGTGTGTGTGTGTGTGTGTGTGTGTGTGTGTGTGTGTGTGTGTGTGTGAGGGAAACATCATTGCATGCTATACTGCTAAGGCATGTTTGTTGGGTTTATTTTGCTGATGTGCTACAATGTACATAGTAAAGTGTGGGATGCAGTTTGACTAGTTTTCTGTGTTCTTGTAATGTTCCCACTCAATAAAGACCTAAAAAGAATTATGTAGTAGAGTATCTGAGACCAGATGAACAGAAATACATGCAAAAATATATTTCTAGTCTGACTATTCAAGAAGATTTTATGAGGTCCTTTGCAAGCATTGCCTCCATCAAGTACAAGGATAAAGATGGAAATTAAGTCAAACACCAAGGTTGATGCTAGTTGCCACTTTCAAGAACAAGGTCTCACGGGAAGATTGCCAAAGAAAACTACAAGACTTAATTAAGAAAACAGATGATCAGGATAGTGGATACCTCTCAATACGTACTTTCACACCATCCCTACATCTTGCGCCATTTTGCCACTTGCATTTGTTGTGTGCATAGGAGGGTTATGGAAGGCAGTGGAGTGGGTAGTGCTGGGTGTGTAGTGCATGTTAATGTGCATGGAGAGTGAGCTGATCCCTACAGTTATGTTAATCACACCTTGACCAGCTGGTAGGATCCTTACCACAAAATGATCCGGTGTTGCATGTAAGTCTACTGGACTAGTACATACCCCTATTCCAATGTTATTTGGTGTCATTTCTTTCTCACAGTTAATCCCCCTAAGATTATTCAGCATCCAAAAGACCGGTCAGTAGCCACTGGAAAGAACACAGACTTGAGCATTCAAGCCACAGGAGATAAACTTCTGTTCCAGTGGAAGAAGAATGGCCATGATCTGAGTGACAGTGACAAGTATCATGGTTCAAAGTCTCACACTTTACAGATTGTAGCAGTGGAGGAAAGTGATGAAGCCAACTACAGGTGCTTTGTGGAGAATGAAGTAGGAGAACTGCTTTCAGATCCAGCTCTCCTTAGAGCCAGTAAGTTTCTTGTAGCTGTCAGATTCCAAACTCTCTCACAAATACCATTTTTTAGAAAGTAGCTATATGGTCCCATCATAGATGATGGAACCAGTAGTACGTTTCTTGTAGCTACCAGCTGCATATGTAATGTTAAGCTCTATAACCAGATTCCAATCTCTCAAGAATGCTATTTTTAAGAGATATATGGTCCCATCATACGTAGATGATGCGACCAATATTTGTATATATCACATTGTACAAACCAAGAAACAATATTTTCATTAGATTTGTAGATTGTTAACAAGAAAGAAAAATCTGTAGAGATGGAGCTTTGTGTAATTACCATCACTTTTCTACTTTTCCTTGTTTGTAATTGGCATTTGCATAGATAATGTAAGGCCTTGGTGACATGATCCAACAGTAGCATATTTTAAACTTGTTTGGAGTTGTTTGTGAGTGATCCCTAAAGTCACGTCATGATCACTCCGACGCATTAAGGACTAGGTCCAGCTGTTTTGCGCATGCTGCCTAAATCACCCTTGAGGTGGGTGCTATCGCACCATAAACAGGAAGCCGGTTGTATCTATGTAAACAATGCAGGGACCTTGGAGTGCAGCACTTACATAAGCTATCATGGTACTGAGAGACCATTTTAAGCTTGTACTGATCCTTACAACAATGCTCAGTCTTGTCCTTACCTCTTTGACTAAAGTGTGATGTGATACGCATGTCTGTAACACTAGAAGTTGTTCTGCCAACCACTTCTAGCAATTTTCAAAGCGCCCATAATGGAGTCACTGCACCGTGTAGGGCAGTACATGCCAGCTACGTACCTTCAAATAACCAGCATAATGGCTGCTTAGCAGCTCTTTCTCCAGAAGTAACCCATGTGGAATTTGCCAAAAGACAACTGGAATGTACTGTTGGGTTTCGATCAACAAGAAATCCAATTGTCTTTGATTTCACCGTCGGAAGTTTGTAGCTTACCACCAAGGGTGCAAAGTGGAACTTTAAATGCCCGGCGGATGTGGCATATTTGTCAGCTCCATGCAGTGCTTTGGAAAAAGATATCCACAGATAAAATGTTGGGTCAGATGAAATAGAACATAATGGTGCAGAAACAGTCGTGAAATTTTGCTCGCCCAAATACCGCATATCACATTTATTGCACTGATATATCCCGAGGGAGGGGCTTGGTACAGCTAAGCTGTTTATGGGCATGGCCATAAATGATGTCACAGTAAACAAAGGCTTCGGCTACATGTAACAACAGTGAACAATTCAAGCTTCTTCAGTTTTCATAAACTTGATCCAAAATTTGTCATAATAGTGTAGGTTAGCAATTATCGGACGACAGGTATATTCAGACGCTCAAACGCGGAGGGAAAACTGCGTAAACATTCGGTGATACCGCAAGATCGTAGCAGAGGTACGTGGTACCTGGTGTACCAAAAATGACGCCCGCTCATTGTTTCCTGTTGGCGCTAGAAGCGATAAAATGGCAATCCGAAAAACATCAATCTTTGGAGAAGTGTATCTATTTTCAGACACTGTTGTTTGTGCCTTCTCTGAAGCTACTTTTGGAGAGATTTTAGGATTGATACAATGCCCCAAGACCTCCTCAAGTCGTAATATATTTTCGTAGCGGTAGCTGCTTTGAACACTCAGGGGCGCAGCTGAACATGGGCCAGTCCGATTCGATCAATAATCGGACGGTGAAATTTGTCGTTTCATACCGTGTTTGTCTTCAAACAAGTTGAAGTCTCCACAATATTAGCATCAGTAGAATCTACAGGTTCTTGGCTACATGCTGGTACTTGTTCGGTGTTGGTGTGTTGAGTAGTTTTCGAGATATAAATATATTCCATGTTTCTTTCCATATACTTACGCTGGTTGATTTATGTGCAGTATAAATAGGTAAGTTTGAACGATATCGTGCAATATCTCAAGAACTACTCAACGCACAAACACCGGACATGTACCAGCATGTAGCCAAGAGCCTGTAGATTCTACTGATGCTAATATTGTGGGACTTCAACTTGTTTGCAGACAACACAGCAAGAAACGACAAATTTCACTGTCCGATTATTGATCGAATTGGACTAGTCCATGTTCAGCTGCGCCCCTGAGTGTTGAAAGCAGCTACCACTACGAAAATATATTGTGAATTGGGGAGGTCTTGGGGCATCATATCGATGCTAAAATCTCTCCAAAAGCAGCTTCAGAGAAGGCACAAACAACAGTGTCTGAAAATAGATACACTTCTCCAAAGATTAATGTTTTTCGGACAGCCATTTTATCGCTTCTAGTGCCAACAGGAAACAATGAGTGGGCGTCATTTTTGGTACACCAGGTACCGCATACTTCTACTACAGTCTTGCGGTATCGCCGAAGCAATTTTCCCTCCGCGTTTGAGTGTCCGAATATACCTGTCGTCCGATGATTGCTAACTTACTCTATAATATTATGTAGCCTCAAACCCCATGGACCCATGCAGTCCTGAATGCCTCTGAGCACATCTTGACCAGCAGGTAGGATCCATATATACCACAAAATGATCCAGTGTTTCATGTAAGTGTACTGCATAACAGTAGGGAGTTATTGCAACTCCCTAAATATTGATATTTGCTGTGCATTAAATGGAAAGCATTCCACTTTGTACACAAATACCATATTTCCTTGATTACTTCCCGCGGATACTATTAATTTCAGACTGTACTTACCTGTGGGTACAATACGAGGGCGGGAACAACGGGGAAGTGGTAAAACCAGGAACGATGCAAATGGAAATGGAAATGGAAACGGAAATGGAAACGGAAATGGAAATGGAAATGGAAATGGAAATGCAAACTCACTCGTCACTCTCACTGTGGCTCGCAGTGCCCGTAATTGCTCGCAGTACTAGTGCCCTCAAAGTTGCAGTCCCCTTTGAATTCTGCTGTATACCGTTCTGTATAAATAACAGCACACGAACTTTGGACAGCTGTCACTGAAAAGGGAGCCCTCTAGATGCCCCTTCAGAGTTCAGACCCAAGAGAGCCGCTCTAATTAAGGCACATTATTCTGATGCTAGTCTCGTTCCCAGACTACACGGAGGAAGGTGGATTTGCAAGCATCAAACTTGCAGTGTACAGCAACATCCAGTTAAAGGAGTGTCAGCTGTGAGCTATATATTATCAGTAAAAAAGAATTCAATTGCTCTAAAATTTCATTGCCGTTTGGTGAGCTCAGTGCGCTTGTAATTGAATGTTCAATGCTGCAATTCACATTACACTGAGCAGCATGACCTGTAAGCTCACCTGGTCACAGCCCTGCTGTTTCCATTTCCGTTTCCGTTTCCATTTCCATTTCCATTTCCATCGTTCCTGGTTTTACCACTTCCGGAACAAAACGAGGGCAGGTTCAATTAACTTCAGCCTAGTCCAACATGCGCTCCAGTCGTGCGTGCGCCATCGAAATGCACATGACTGCATGACGTCTTTGTATGGCACAAATGCTAGGTAGTGCAGTGCGTGAGTTACAGACCGGCTAGACAAGCGATCTGAGTCGTCCAAGTCGTCCTCATTGCCAGCTATGAGTGTGGCTGCCTAACTGTGTGGGAACTATTCAAGGGCGGGGTTAATTTTTTTCAGCTCAAGAGAGCGCTCATGTGCAGGGTTAATTCAAGGCCGGGAAGAAATCAAGGAAATACGGTAGTACTGTTTCGCTTATCCGAACATTTCAGCCATCCGAACGAACACCCTTTGGTCCAAGCATGTTTAGATAAGTGACTTGGTGACATGATCTAACAGTAACAACCTTCTTTGGAGTTGTTTACAAACGATCCCTACAGTTATGTTAATCACACCTTGACCAGCTGGTAGGATCCTTACCACAAAATGATCCAGTGTTAGTTGCATGTAAGTGTACTGCACAGGTTCATAGTACTATTCCAATGTTATTTGGTGTCATTTCTTTCCACAGTTAATCCCCCTAAGATTATTCAGCATCCAAAAGACTGGTCAGTAGCCACTGGAAAGAACACAGACTTGAGCATTAAAGCCACAGGAGATAAACTTCTGTTCCAGTGGAAGAAGAATGGCCATGATCTGAGTGACTGTGACAAGTATCAGGGTACAAAGACTCACACTTTACGGATTGTAGCAGTGGAGGAAATTGATGAAGCCCACTACAGGTGCTTGGTGAAGAACGATGTAGGAGAACTGCTTTCAGATCCAGCTCCCCTTAGAGCCAGTAAGTTTCTTGTAGCTACCAAATCTCAATCTCGCTCAAAAATATCACTTTTGTTTAGTATATGGTCCCTTCATAGATGATGCAACCAGTAGTCATTTATATCACATTGTATAAACCAAGAAATGCTATTTCTGTTGCATTAATGCTGCAACTACATTGAGAATGCACCAATGGCTTGCTCTTGACACTTTGAGGCTGAACAAAAACACTGACCTTTCACAAAGGATGTAAGGGTCAGACATTGGTGGATAGGACGCTACCTAGAGTGAGTGTGTAGATGCGTCCATCGAGTGGCAATTTTGGGTTCATGAATATATTAATGAACCACTAAAACCCTTTTTAAAATTAGGCGAAGCAAGATTGCCCTAAAGCAAACCCTAACCCTGAAACTAGGAGTAACCCTGGTCCTGACTGTAACCAAGGTTTATGTTTTCGTTAACCTCCGCCGAAAGACTTCTCGCCACCTTAAGAACCATTGTAGGATGCACAATTGGCACTCCCTAAACTGGGAACTGTCCCCAGGCCTTGATAATGACATATTAGCTGGTAGTCACTTGTCTTTTGACTATATTCTACCCCTTACACTACATCCAAGAGTTTGGTCATTCCAATTTAACTTTTAGTTTCTGGTCTTCTGCCTGTTTCTAGTTTTACAATTGAATTTATGAAAACTAATCAGTTACATCATCAAAATTGTAATTAGTGTGTGAATGCATAACTATAAAGAAAATGACTCGTGTAGGTCTTGTGTAGTTCTCACAGAGCTCCATGTATCCATGGAACTCTCAAATACCAGCACCTTCTGTGGCTACTATCACAATGTCATCAAGCAGTAGCAGGGGACAATGAAGTATGAAAATGACTGCAGCTATCCAAATGAAGTGTGAAAGGCATAATATTGTATGCAGGAATGAAAATTTTGTGAAGGTTAATGTAATCAGTAGTCCTCATCTTGCATTGTGTAGGAAAGAAATATAGGAACAGAAAATAAACATTAATCTGGAGTAGCGTTAGCAGTTAATTGTGCAAGTGCTATTCAGTGAAAGCATGAAATTAAAACTGGTCTTCATTTCCATACACTGAGATTCTGTTTTACAGCCAAGTTATATTGTTCGGCTTGCATGCCAGTTGCCTTTTGTCTTAACCCTTTAGCCAATAATGGTGTCTGTACTCATCAATTTTGGTTGCATGTTTTGGCACAATCTGTTTTGAAGATTGGTCTTGTACTAGTAGAAAGGGTGGGATAGATGGAGGTTGGGAAGTTTAGGCAAGGGGTGCCATCCATCTGGAATTTGAATTTAAGTACTTCAGAATACTGGAGAGTGGCAGAAATTCCCTATTTCTGTTTGAAAAGTATAAATCTCTGCAAAGTCTATGTGCAGTTTTCTACCTTAACTTTGGTTGCTCTAAGCTGCCATAAAAATGAACCGTCTGTTCAGTATACTTCACTAGTGGCTGTTTATTGAATAAACTATTCATCTGCACCCAATGTAGCAAACATTTGTCAATACTAGTTTAGTGTGTGCATGTAGCACATGTAGCTAAGTATGGACAAGTGATTGCCAGGTGTAGTGACTGGTGATTTATACCAGTAGTCACACTTACAGAACATTATGGAGATTAATTGCTAAGCCGTTCCTAATAAACATGAAGTAAAAATGAGGAAAAATAGTGTGCAATGACTATGGCTCACTCACCCACCTACTGCTTCATTATATGATTTGTACAGTTTAGTTTTGTTTGTGTTGCAGCTCATCAATTTGGCTGTGTGAGTGTAGTATGAACAGAAGGTTGATCATTACTGAGCTAAAATGACAAAAAGATGCTGCTGACTTCTAGAAACCACCTTATAGTCTGTCTGTAGTGACTTTGCTGACATCTCAAGATGGTTTATTCAGTGCTCCTAGAATGGTAAGCAGACCAGCTAGGTACCCATATAGTATCTGTCAGCCTGTTTGAATCTGCATAGACTACATGATGTAATGGTCGCATGTGCATGATAGTGGCATTATGGAGCCAGTAACACGTTCACTTGCCCGAAGGTGGGATTCAGCGAGTTGTGTACAGGTGGAGCACAAAACTCCATCGTATGCAACGTCTGTTCTCATAGCACTGGAGAAGTTTGAAAGATGTACCATTCTGCCAGATGGCTTTGAAAACAATGTCTACAAGCCAAGTTAAAGTGTTAGAAGTTGATTAACTATGGCTTCCACACCTACAGAAATTGCGGTTTGTGTGGATTGAGAAGCCACCTGATAGAATGTCATCATAGGGTTGACATATAATGTAAACTCTCTGTGGTTTACTTGTATCTTCATGTCCAACATCAGCCATGAATCAGGTCAAAAACATGATATAAGTACTGGAGCCAGTCCCTTGAGGACTCTCCAGTACTTTATTTTCCAGTTTTTTGTACAATGTATACACTACTTATCTTTATAGTCAGATTAAGCACCAACAGTCCTTCAACTCATGAGTTCCCACATGCAGACTATATGCAAGCACTGATGTGTTCATTAGTTGTCAAATCCACTCTGCATATGAATAATCACTATCTTCCATGCGATCAAGATTAAAAATTAATACTGTAAATGGGTCATATACTACGTTTACTACTGACTTAGTATATATCCTAGCTACTGACAAAGCCAATATACTGATTTTGGTATCTTCCTTTCATACTCTCCCCTTCTGCCATTCAGTCCTCCCACATATAGAGACACACCTGGCCACCCTTGAGCAAGCCATACAACACAAAGAGAAGATAAGGAAAACTATCATGCAATGTGTCTTCATTGGCATTCCTCGCTCAGGCAAAACCAGCCTAATGAAGCGTATAGTAGGTGAAGACCTCCCCCGCATTTCTCCCAGCACTGGGATAGCCGAAAAAGCAGTGCAAGTAGTTGTGAAACCCTCGGCAGCATGTGTGAGTGAATCCGACTCAACATGGACGAAGCTTAACAATGATGAAGAGGCCGCCATGGTCATCATGGATGCATCTCGGTGTCGTTTGGACCCAGTAGGTGGTGATTCAATGCCTTCCACTGACACTTCTCATAGTCATTTGGACCCAGTAGGTGGTGATTCAATGCCTGCCACTGACACTTCTCATAGTCATTTGGACCCAGTAGGTGGTGATTCAATGCCTGCCACTGACACTTCTCATAGTCATTTGGACCCAGTAGGTGGTGATTCAATGCCTGCCACTGACACTTCTCATAGTCATTTGGACCCAGTAGGTGGTGATTCAATGCCTGCCACTGACACTTCTCATAGTCATTTGGACCCAGTAGGTGGTGATTCAATGCCTGCCACTGACACTTCTCATAGTCATTTGGACCCAGTAGGTGGTGATTCAATGCCTGCCACTGACACTTCTCATAGTCATTTGGACCCAGTAGGTGGTGATTCAATGCCTGCCACTGACACTTCCCAGAGTCCAGTAGGTGGTGATTCAACACCTGCCACTGACACTTCTCAGAGTCTTTTAAACACAGTAGGTGGTGATTCAAGAACTCCAGAAGTTATAGCACCTGTGCCTCAGTCTGAAGTTCCAATAGATATCTGTAGACGTGCACTTCAAAATGCAGAAAAGCTCATACAAGAGCCAGGCTGGTTGGTCTACCTGACAGACACAGGAGGTCAAATTGAGTTCCAGGAACTCCTTCCTCAGTTTCTCTCAGGTCCGACGGTGTTCTTCCTGGTATTCCGATTGGACAAAAAACTCAACAAGCCATTCAAAGTGAAGTACGTCTGCCACAATGGTAAAAAGTCAAAGCCCTACAAGTCCACCTTGACGGTGCAGGATGCCCTCATCCAGTCACTCACCAGCATTGCCTCCATGGCATCCAATGAAACCCAGGTGTTCTTTGTTGGAACACATAGTGATAAGGTTCGTAAGCTACAAATCAATCACATCAATGATAACCTTCAACAGTTAGTAAAATCAAAAGGCTTGGACTGTAAACACATAGTTAGGAGGGGCTCTGAGTCTTGCATGTTGCTGACAGTCAACAACCTGTCTGATCATGATCCTGGCATCCAACAGGTTCGGAGAGCTATGGAGCGACTGCACAAACAGAAAGAATTTGGGGTCGAAGCCTCTCCTTCCTATCTAATCTTTGGTCTGGTTATTCGACAACAAAAGGATAGTGTTCTCAGATACAAGGATTGCCTTGAGTTGGCCACTCAGTGCAACATCAAAAAAGAAGACTTAGATGATGCTCTTAAGGTCCTCCATACAAAATTAGGTGTGATTCGTCACTACCAGGAAAAAAGCCTCCAGGATATTGTGATTCTAAACCCACAGGTACTTTTTGACTGCATCACTACCCTGGTGGAAAAGGCCACTTTTGAAAATGATCCTACTGGCTGGGGGGAATTTGGGAAGGTAGGTATCTTTCCATTCAGCACTATTGAGGGAAGTTCTGAACCTCTCATCACTTCATTCTGGCTGGTGAATCTCCTAAAATACCTCCACATTATTGCCCCACTGGAGGAGGAGGAGGGGGAGAAGAAATACTTTATGCCATGTGTACTAGCACGTGCCCAACCAGCAAAAGCTGGCACCTCACGGTTTGGTAGAAAGCAATTGGCTAAGCAAGTTCCCTCTCTCCTCATTTGCTTCGAAAATGGCTGCTGCCCACTGGGTCTCTTTACAGCCCTTGTGGTGTACCTTCATGCAAAGCAAAAGATGGAAGAGGGTTTCCAGTGGCGTCTCAACAAAGACAAGATCTTCAAAAATCAGATCTCCTTTTCTGTGGGTCCCGGTTACACAGTCTCAATAACAGGGTGGCCAGATTTCTTCAAGATTACCTGCACCCCTCCATCATCTGTGGTTACAGGAACTAATCTACCTGACATATGTAAAGAAGTACGAAAACGCCTCAAGACAGGGATCCAAGATGTGATATCACGCCTGCCTTACAAAGATACCCACTATTTGGCATTTGAATGTACTAGGGACCACCGAAGTCACAACCAAATGGACATCCACTCAGCAGCAATCCTCGACCACCTTGGCAAAAATTTAACCCTGGAAACATCCAATGAACCATGCATACTCATGTGTAAGCTCGAAGAAAATGATTTATCTCTTCCCATAGGGCATGAGATTTGGTTCCCTAAGGTACATACATACAGTGACCATTACTAATATGTATACAGAGCTCCTTTGTACTGTGATGTGGTAGTTTCACGTTAGTTTCGTAAATTGCTGCTCTAAAATATCAAACACAACTAATGAACATTGTTGTATTATGATTTTCTCATTAAATGTAGGTGAATGAAAGCCAGCAAGGGAGACAGTCCTCAGGTGTACCTCCACCTCAGCAGTTGACACCTCCACTTTCTCAGCAAGGTATTACTTAACGATAGAAGCCATAGCCTTGTTCCTAGGATTTCCCTACCCTTGCACCAAACTTAGGCCTTGACAAATTATGATAGCATAATTTTGAGTATAATAGGCACAAAGAAATATAACAAATTATGCTGTGAAACCATGTGTACAAAACTGTGCTGAGTAAGCCCTACACTATGTAGCAAGTTGAATGGTGGATTTTCCCTCTATCAGAGAGTCAGTAGACTCTCCAAGTAGGGATGGTGCAGATGCACAATATATGCAATGCTTAAGCAAAAGCCGTGTAGCTTTACCACAAATACACCAAAAGCTTATTTAAACGCCTCTTGTCCTCTTTGAGTGCCTTTGTAATCAGCAAGACTGGCCAAAAACTTCGTGGAAGACAGCTAAACGCAAAAGTGTGCAGTAACAAAAGTGCCATTTTTTGTATGTTTTCTTTCTTTCTTTGTTCTACAGTATGCCATATCCCTTTATCTTTTTACATTACTGTAACAGTAACTGTTGCAAACTATAGTGCAAAAACAATGCAGGGATGAGGCTTTGTATATCATCCCTACCTTGTTTGCATACTTTTTGGCATGCCATCCCTACATCTTACATTGTTAATGTTTTTATTTCCTTGTATATATATATATATATATACACACATACATATATACACATAGTGGTATATATTATATGTGTATACATATATCTGGCATACGTATTCCATATATGGGACCCGCTGAGTGAAAACACATTATGTTACGTAAGTGGCAAATGACAGTTGTTGTCCATGGCAATGAGTTCGAGCTTATATCATGCTTGGCTTGAAAACTACCTGTACAGATAAAATTGCCTCAAATTTTGTATTTGCCGGAATGGGATTGTTTAAGTTCACATAGCTCCATGAGGTTACGTCATAAAACCTCATATGGGAATTTCCCGTCTCCACCGCATAATCGCGATAACCCTCTTTCTATGTAATTTAACTAGCATGCATGTATTCAGAGAGTATGCAGCATATCAAGGTAAAAGAGGCCAAGTAAGCATAATATCAGTAAGATAAAGTAGTCAGGATGAAGGTATATATTTGTGGCAGTTGTTGAGGGAGGAAATCAACTGTACAGGACAGAGCTAGCCAAGACTGAGTACAGCATACTTGGTATCATGTGAGAGTACAATCAGTCCATGAGGCCTAAATTTGGGCCGTGAAGGAATGTACATGGTAACTTCTTGTCACACACAAGTTAATCAAGATTTCAAGTGTTTGTGTGCATAATTTGTTAGTACCATGGCAAACCTGCTGTGTACAGTTAGCTGTGTGCATTGTAAGCTTGCACTCAAACTATCCATGAAATTTCTACCTTCTCCACTGACTATTTATGTTGCTTACTTGATTCTATTACACTTCTCACTCAATGATACTGTCTGTGTCACTGCATACACAGCCAGCCTCATACTACAAGCCCAAGACCGTGTCACACAAGTATACCAATCATTACTTCAGCATACTTGTATGTTTGAAATCACCCTTGTTCCCAAGTTCCCACCCAGCTTTCTGTCAGCACTGCGAGTGATGGAAAGCTAAGTAAGGAAGGCCTGGAAATGAGGCTATGCTCAACTTGTGTACGCACTCCCCTCTCTTAATTCACCAACAAAACGACTACACAAATGCAGACAAGTTCTAATTCCACTATCAGATCACCAAGAAATAGACTAGGGGAAGCTTCTCCCCCACTCCTGAGCCCTAAGGGAGTACTAGGAAATGACTTTTGTTAAAGACCACCTAAAAGATACAGTTATAGGTGTGATTTTACCTCTCAGATTGCATCACAAACAATCTGAGAGCACCTAAAACCCAAATTTTTGTTGAGGAGCATGCCCCCCAGAGCCCCTAGACAATGCTTCAAACAGCTTCCCCTAAAAAATCATAATCCTAGATAGAACCCTCTCCTCTCAAAACATGAGGTGACAGACTGCACACAACAGACCTTCCTCTAGCATGGAGAAAAAGGAGACATCCTATATTTGAAGACAAGCATCCTGGGTGTAAGTTCCAACTCTCACTTCAAGTGTCAGGCATCCCATGACCCGTTTGCTGCCCTGTCTGTGCTGTTCTACCTGGATGGGGCTTAAGGTGGCAGGGAACCCTGTGTTTTCAAGGTCAACAAACCTGGAATCCAAGCTGCCGTTATGGGAACCTTCATCTGTTCACTGTCCGTAAAATTTGGGGATTCTCCCCATTTCCTGTCGGCATTGGCATCCAATAATCACTTTTTAATAATTAAAAAAGTTAAGATGTGGCCTGGCGGAACCCTTCATGTGGTGGTCGGAACTTTGAAGATAAGCTTAGATCGACTTAAAAAAAAAACAAAAAAAAACAGAGGAGTTTTAGTAGAGTGCTGTAGTGTCAGTAGCTGTGAGTAGTGCATAATGCCTGCTTGTGAAAGCTAGCTTGTGTCTAGAAGCAGCAGAAAGGCCACAGTGGCCAAGACTGTAGTCACTGGGTAGGCCCAGGTCTTGCGATCGTATGCCTAGCCTAGTAGGTGACCGTGGCCCAGTGCTCCGAGTGCTGGGCTGGGCTTTAACTAGAATGCGCAATATATCGTTGGAACTACCCTGCCGTAGACAAGAAAGCTCCAGAGGAGTTGTGTGTGGAAGAGAACCGTGAGTTGTTTAGTGACATAACGGGGAGAGGTGGGGCTAGTAATGCTTGCTTCCACTCGTGAATGAGCCCCTCCCGTATACAAGCTGTGAATTTTTTGAAATGTGCATTCATTTTGGTGCAGTCAAAGTTGTTCATTCCAAGAGTAGTGACAAACATGAGTCTAGCCTGACTTTGAGAGTAGCTCTGAACAAAAGCTGGCACAGATTGATTTGAGATACATTGGTGGGTAGGACGCGAGTGTAGATGAGTGAGTGTGTAGATGCGTCTATCGAGTGGCAATTTTGGGTTCATGAATATATTAATGAGCCACTAAAACCCTTTTTAAAATTAGGCAAAGCAAGATTGCCCTAACGCAAACCCTAACCCTGAAACTAGGAGTAACCCTGGTCCTGACTGTAACCCAAGTTTATGTTTTCGTTAACCTCCGCTGAAAGACTTCCCCGCCACCTTAAATCCACACTGTCACTGCTCACTTTGGCCTGGGCTTGCTACGGAACAATGCACACAAATGAAAAATTCGTGTGGAATAGTAAACCTTTTACAAGCCTTTGCTGCCCAATAGAGCACAAATTTAGGGCTCAAGAACAGACTGTACCTTCAAATGGTCATCTCAGTTGATCCAACATGCCTCTTATGGAGGGCTAGCTCTGAGCTGTACAATCTATTTCTCCCTCCACAGCTGCCACGAATATACACCTTTATCCTGACTACTTTAGCTTACTGATATTATGCTTACTTGGTCTCTTGATATGCTGCATACTCTCTAATTGCATGCTAGTACAGAACAATTTTTAGTAAGTTAAATTACGTAGAAAGAGGGTTATTGCGATTATGCGGTGGGCACGGGGAACTCCCATGTGAGGTTTTATGACGTAACTTCATGGAGCTATGTGAACTTAGACGATCCCAGGCTGGAATAGTCTCGCGTAGCCAGACTCTCGCAGGGAGGAGAGTCTGGTGAACTGCCCATGCCAACTATCACTGTGATTTTGTGTAGTGTTGATTCATTGTGTTATATCTTGTAAAATAGCTGAGTTCAGGCAGTGATAGTTAGGCTTAGCTTAATTGAAAAAAACTGCTTTACTCAGAACGTAGTGAGAAGACCTGCTAGTAAAGTCCAAAGAAGCCAAAATGGTGGAAACGTAGGTACCCGCTGTGGATCTGATAATACGTGGCAAAAGTTGGCTGACAGTTTCAGTGAAGGTACGTTTTAACTGTCGCTGGCATGATTAGATAGTCGGGGCGAGCGTGAGCGAGCCCCCTTCTAGTGATGCTAACGGGACCGTCTCATATATATATATATATTATGTGTCGTACGTCGTGCCGCATATCCTAAACTTATCCAATTTAACGCATGTATATACAGACGCCACGTGTTCTACAATGGAGTCGTACAGCAATTCTTCACCAAGAGTCCCCGAGTCATCAGGGAATAGAGAAGACAGACTGCAGCGTAGAAGAGAGCGAGGGTTAGGATTTAACACAGGTTGAAGAAATGCTGATTTCTGCCGTGTTGCCAATCATGTCCATCTATCGCTTACCTCACTAGCTGTACGAAAGATTCGCAGCAATTGGCACCGTTTCTGGCGAATGAAAATTCACAACAATTAGCGCAGTTATTAACATACGAAAGATTCACAGCAACTAACACAGTTGTTGGAGTATGAAAATTCACAGCACTATTTGTTGGTACAGAGATTGTTGCACTGTGTGAACAGTTAGCACCTCATCAATGATGAGGTACTTCATGTTGGCCAGGGACTGCTGCATTTTGTGTAGGCGCTCACCCTCCAGGTCTTTGAAGTCACCCTTGGTTGGCAGACTGAAAAGAGAGTGGAGGGTGTGGCCCTCGATGTTAAATACTGCCACACCACCAGCCGCACCGCACCAACCGCTCTCCACGCGCTTGTGGTGCATCCATCGCATTCGAGCTCACGCTCACCCCCACAATGCTGTGCATTCACCTAGTATATACATGATAGAATGAGTAGCGTGTGGAGGTAAGCTGTACTGTGGCCAACTACGACGCCACAGGCAAACTTCGAACACAATTTTGAGGGGAAATCCCTATAGGACACCACAGCTAACTATGCTTCAATTGACTTCCTGTTACACGTAATAACTAACTCCAGGTCCAACAAGGCGGAGTGATCACGATAAAATAGTGGAAGCGAAGTGGGGGCACATTTGGCCGCTATTGGTGTTAAGGGACAAGAAATTTCACGGGTGCATTTGGCCGCTATAGGGTTATACCCGCAAGCTATACCGCTATGATCTATAGCCAAAGTTACATTGCAGGTATTGCAGCTAGGGTTAACTATCCCATTCCAATGCTCCACATGAGGATGAGACTACTTTAAGTATAGCGAAGAGCTGTTTTGGTCTATACATGTTCCTAATCACTTGACTTAAGTGGACTGGACTGGACTACAATTGGACTCAGAAAATGTCAGAAATAAGTTAATAAACCACTGGAAACAGAATTAAGCACATGCAAAAATCAAACACGATGGAACATGCATAGAATTTCAAGGGTTTGTACAGCTGTATCAATGAGAGTCTGATAATTGGAATGTTACTTGTTACATGTAACCAACACTACCCTAGCTGGTTTGTTAATGTGAGACTAAACCAACAGCCTCATTCTCAAGCCCCGCCCAGCTTTGACATTTTTGACATTTTTGGTATAGTTCAGTCCAGTCCAGTGATTAGTGACACCCAAGTACACTTGCATTCAGAACTCTGTGCCAATATCACTAATATCTTTCCCCCTCCCCCCTCCCCCCCCTCCCCCCCCCCCCCCCCCCCCACAAAAAAAAAGTGACAACTAATTTTGTATCTGTCAAATTGCCTTTTCTTCTCATAGTTGAGGCCCCTAAGATCACCCAACATCCAGAAAGCAAGTCAGTAGCAACTGGAGCATCCACAACCTTTATTGTTGAAGCATCTGGAGATGACCTTCAGTTCCAGTGGAGGAAGGATGGCCAAGACTTGCATGATGGTAACAAATATCGTGGCACTAAAACTCACACATTACACATTAATGATGTGGATAAGAGTGACAAAGGAAGTTACCAATGCCTTGTGAAGAATGATGGAGGAGAGAAGTTGTCAGAAAAGCCTGATCTTACAGTCTGTAAGTTGGTCATAAAATTTTCTTGTTGAGTTTTCCTTTTATGTACATGAGAATAATTCTGTGGGGGTGCTTAGTTTAGTTTGGTGACGTGGGTTTGGTGTACATCTACACTTGCCTTCAGAACTACATGTATTACTAATATATAATTTTCTCTGTCAAATTGCCTTTTCTTCCTTTTCTTCCTCACAGTTGATCCCCCTAAGATCACCCGACATCCAGAAAGCAAGTCAGTAGCAACTGGAGCATCCACAACCTTTACTGTTGAAACATCTGGAGATGACCTTCAGTTCCAGTGGAGGAAGGATGGCCAAGACTTGCATGATGGTAACAAATATCGTGGCACTAAAACTCACACATTACACATTAATGGTGTGGATAAGAGTGACAAAGGAAGTTACCAATGCCTTGTCAAGAATGATGGAGGAGAGAAGTTGTCAGAAAAGCCTGATCTTACAGTCTGTAAGTTGGTCATAAAATTTTCTTGTTGAGTTTTCCTTTTATGTACATGAGAATAATTCTGTGGGGGTGCTTAGTTTAGTTTGGTGACGTGGGTTTGGTGTACATCTACACTTGCCTTCAGAACTACATGTATTACTAATATATAATTTTCTCTGTCAAATTGCCTTTTCTTCCTTTTCTTCCTCACAGTTGATCCCCCTAAGATCACCCGACATCCAGAAAGCAAGTCAGTAGCAACTGGAGCATCCACAACCTTTACTGTTGAAACATCTGGAGATGACCTTCAGTTCCAGTGGAGGAAGGATGGCCAAGACTTGCATGATGGTAACAAATATCGTGGCACTAAAACTCACACATTACACATTAATGGTGTGGATAAGAGTGACAAAGGAAGTTACCAATGCCTTGTCAAGAATGATGGAGGAGAGAAGTTGTCAGAAAAGCCTGATCTTACAGTCTGTAAGTTGGTCATAAAATTTTCTTGTTGAGTTTTCCTTTTATGTACATGAGAATAATTCTGTGGGGGTGCTTAGTTTAGTTTGGTGACGTGGGTTTGGTGTACATCTACACTTGCCTTCAGAACTACATGTATTACTAATATATAATTTTCTCTGTCAAATTGCCTTTTCTTCCTTTTCTTCCTCACAGTTGATCCCCCTAAGATCACCCGACATCCAGAAAGCAAGTCAGTAGCAACTGGAGCATCCACAACCTTTACTGTTGAAACATCTGGAGATGACCTTCAGTTCCAGTGGAGGAAGGATGGCCAAGACTTGTGTGATGGTAACAAATATCGTGGCACTAAAACTCACACATTACACATTAATGGTGTGGATAAGAGTGACAAAGGAAGTTACCAATGCCTTGTCAAGAATGATGGAGGAGAGAAGTTGTCAGAAAAGCCTGATCTTACAGTCTGTAAGTTGGTCATAAAATTTTCTTGTTGAGTTTTCCTTTTATGTACATGAGAATAATTCTGTGGGGGTGCTTAGTTTAGTTTGGTGACGTGGGTTTGGTGTACATCTACACTTGCCTTCAGAACTACATGTATTACTAATATATAATTTTCTCTGTCAAATTGCCTTTTCTTCCTTTTCTTCCTCACAGTTGATCCCCCTAAGATCACCCGACATCCAGAAAGCAAGTCAGTAGCAACTGGAGCATCCACAACCTTTACTGTTGAAACATCTGGAGATGACCTTCAGTTCCAGTGGAGGAAGGATGGCCAAGACTTGCATGATGGTAACAAATATCGTGGCACTAAAACTCACACATTACACATTAATGGTGTGGATAAGAGTGACAAAGGAAGTTACCAATGCCTTGTCAAGAATGATGGAGGAGAGAAGTTGTCAGAAAAGCCTGATCTTACAGTCTGTAAGTTGGTCATAAAATTTTCTTGTTGAGTTTTCCTTTTATGTACATGAGAATAATTCTGTGGGGGTGCTTAGTTTAGTTTGGTGACGTGGGTTTGGTGTACATCTACACTTGCCTTCAGAACTACATGTATTACTAATATATAATTTTCTCTGTCAAATTGCCTTTTCTTCCTTTTCTTCCTCACAGTTGATCCCCCTAAGATCACCCGACATCCAGAAAGCAAGTCAGTAGCAACTGGAGCATCCACAACCTTTACTGTTGAAACATCTGGAGATGACCTTCAGTTCCAGTGGAGGAAGGATGGCCAAGACTTGCATGATGGTAACAAATATCATGGCACTAAAACTCACACATTACACATTAAAGATGTGGAGAAGAGTAACAAGGGAAGTTACCAATGCCTTGTGAAGAATGATGTAGAAGAGGAGTTGTCAGAAAAGCCTGATCTTGCTGTCAGTAAGTTGGTCATAAATTATTTTTATTGATGAGTTTTCCTTTTACATACATACGAATAATTGTGTGGGGGTGCTCAGTTTAGTTTGGTGACATGGGTTTGGTGACATCTACACTTGCCTTCAGAACTCCATGTATTACTAATATCTAATTTTCTCGGTCAAATTGCCTTTTCTTCCTCACAGTTGATCCCCCTAAGATCACCCGACATCCAGAAAGCAAGTCAGTAGCAACTGGAGCATCCACAACCTTTACTGTTGAAACATCTGGAGATGACCTTCAGTTCCAGTGGAGGAAGGATGGCCAAGACTTGTGTGATGGTAACAAATATCGTGGCACTAAAACTCACACATTACACATTAAAGGTGTGGAGAAGAGTGACAAGGGAGGCTACCAATGCCTTGTCAAGAATGATGGAGGAGAGAAGTTGTCAGAAGAGGCTGATCTTGCTGTCAGTAAGTTGGTCATAAATTATTTTTATATTGATGAGTTTTCCTTTCATGTACATAAAAGTAGTTGTGTTTGGGGTGCTTAGTTTAGTTTGGTGACATGGGTTTGGTGACATCTACACTTGCCTTCAGAACTCCATGTATTACTAATATCTAATTTTCTCTGTCAAATTGCCTTTTCTTCCTCGCAGTTGATCCCCCTAAGATCACCCAACAAACAGAAAGCAAGTCAGTAGCAACTGGAGCATCCACAACCTTTACTGTTGAAACAACTGGAGATGACCTTCAGTTCCAGTGGAGGAAGGATGGCCAAGACTTGCATGATGGTAACAAATATCATGGCACTAAAACTCACACATTACACATTAAAGATGTGGAGAAGAGTAACAAGGGAAGCTACCAATGCCTTGTGAAGAATGATGGAGGAAAGGAGTTGTCAGAAGAGGCTGATCTTGCAGTCAGTAAGTTGGTCATAAATGTTATTGATAGCGTAATTATCTAAGTTTTCATTTTGTAAGTAAGGGTGCTCAATTTCATTTGGTGACGTGCGTTTGTTGTTACATAATATTATATAGTCAGTAGGTTGTTCATAGATGTGGTTGATATGCATTTTGCTTGCAGCTAAACCTACACGTACCATCTGAGTTTACCTCCTATGCATGCTGTTAGTTATTCTATTTTGATGAATGGTATACATGTACACTTACCTTCAGAACTCCATGTATTTCTAATGTGTTCACCCACAACAACAGGTCACAAATGGAAGAAAACATGTGTTATCATTATATGTGTGTTGCTAGTGATTGGAGGAGTGTTTGGAGCGGTGATTGGAGTGTCGTGGTGGCTAGGTAGGTCTTAGATTTACAGTTGAGTATTGAGTGCATGTCAGCTTGTGACATTACGCAAAGTATTCCTATAATATTACTTGTATACATACATACTTATGTGATAGAATGGCCTTGTATAGTCCTATATAATTGTTTCTTTTGTGATTTGATACCTGTACTTGGCTTAATGTGTAATGTGATATTTCAGATCAGCACTTAAATACACATTAGCCTCGTTCCCAGGCCCGTTTGAAAAATCAGAGAAAAGGACCTGATATCTACTGTTTGTGCCTGTGCTTAATTTCCTGACATTCCGGGAATAGACCTTTCCCACTAACATTGGAATCCATGACGTCACGTCTGGGGTGCCTCGGAAGGCGTGCTGGGGCGAATTTTCCATTGTTATATACGGGAATATAGCCTATGTTCAGACGGCTGCTGCCTTCGCGTACAGGGGAAACCTGCGCTGCCTAGACACCGAAGTCGGACAGAGTTCGGAGTACCACTGTTGAAAATGCCGATGCTGGAACTCTGGATCAGTGTCTAGGCAGCGCGGTATTTCCCCTGGACACAAAGCAGCAACTGTCCGAACATAGGCTATGTTCCCGTATAATAACAATGGAGAATTCGGCCACCGAGGCACCCCAGGCGTGACGTCACGTATACTGCATTCCATTGGGAAAGGTCTATTTTCCAGATAATACCGTGTTACCTCCGTGTGACATGACGTCAGGTACATGTATATTTAATCGTACACTGCTGACAATGACTATTTGTGTACAACACCTGGATTCTGCCATGTTGTATGCCTTCCTGTGACTTTGAGATGAAGCGACAACGCTAAAACTCGAAAAGAAAGCATCTATGAAGCATTTATCCTGGCTGCTTATTGGTTTTGGCAAGTTATAAAGTTATAGCTTACTTTTGTAGTGTGAAGATCGTCCTGCATCGACAGCACACCCTTGCATAACTTCACATGAGATTTACGCATTAATTAAGAGTATGCACAAACTCTTTCTCCAATTAATTAAGAGTATGCATGCACAAACTTTTCTCCAATTTTTGGAATGAGCCTGGGAACGAGGCTATTAAATACACATGGGGTATATACGTTTTGAACTTCAGGTTGAACATTATCAAGCACATGACATACTCATCCTTTTAGCATCTGTGGACTGCGGCGCTCTGACTAACCTAGCCAATGGCCAAGTTAGTCACACTGCTGGAACAACATTGGGACAAACAGCCACTTACAGTTGTAATTCAGGGTACAACCTGATAGGAGGGAGTACTCGTACATGTCAAGCTACGGGAGTGTGGTCTGGAAGTGTACCTACCTGTCAACGTATGTTGTTACCATGTGTACATGTGCATATAGGTCTGTCTATAGGCAAAATTATTCAAGACACTTCATACTAGTTTGTAGTTTGCTGGAACACCTACCAGATTACTATAGTTACAAAGTGAGCTATGTAAAGTTTGTTTTGCTTGTTTATGAGAAATCTGATGTTCATTTTAGTCAGCACACCCATGCACCACTGCTACTCAAACTACCCTGGCCACTGATAGTTCTTGAGTGAAAATGGATGCAGGAAGCATTAAGTATAATGACATAGTAGGACAAAACTGACCAGAAATAAGGGTGGAGCCACACAGAGAGGATGTTTAAGATGGACTACACTTCCCTTTGGCTACAAGTCAGACTGCAAGTCAGTGGAAGAAGATGAACTTACAAATGAGAGCAAGAGCACAAGGCCTCCACAGTAAAAGTGACATCATTATGCACTCTTGATGAGAGCTACATGCCAGTATAGAAGTTATAAGTGCTATCTTATAAATTTGGAACATAACGTGAGCACAATAGAAAGTGGTGTGGCATAGTTGGAAATTTCTGTGAGTGGTGTTCAAGCATAATTGCATGGTCGAGCAAACTACTCAGATGTACTGATTGTTCAAGTTTGAGTACGTATGTTGTATGATGACCGCACTCATAATCATAAAACTTAGTTTTTACTTTATAAGTACCGCATTTACCTTAGCCAAAGGGTTCTACCCAGCTAACAGCACGTGTTCCTAATACCTGTCACCCTCTTGAACATTTCCTGATTACACATACTCCTGTAGTCATATGTGCTTGTTTATTCAAGCATCTGCATGCATGCACACACACATACACATTTAGCTGACCACCTCTCAGGCATGAACCAACCCACAGTTCTACACCACATTGAACCACCAGGATACAACGATGGTAAGTCCCATTTTCCATCCTTAGATACAAGTAATAGTACAGAGAGCAATAGTAGTCTAAGCTGAATGATAAATTTAGTATACCTATATTATTGCATTCTGCTACATGAGCTATTGATTGACACTATATGGCTATATCTTATGACTGTGCAAAGCCACTTTGTGTTGCTAATGGCAACATTGTTTGACATCAACATTCTTAAACAAGATATCAGATAATGAACATGCAATACATGCTGCCTTCTACAAGCAGTTCCTTATTATATAATTAAAAAGGCAGAGTATGTCATCTTTTTCACAGCAGATTCTTTTTCACAACAGACAGCCTAGTGTGGCCATCTGCTTTGATAGTTATGCCAGTTTCAATCTCATGATCTAGGAATCTGACTAACAACATTGTCCTTTGCTTTATTCCAGGTTGCCACAGTATCAGTATTACAAAGCTGCAAGAACTTGAAAAGGCAGTGGCAGAGATTGGAGAGTGGGAAATACTCTGTGAATACCTAGGAGTGGACAGAGCTGTTCTCAGTGGTCTTCGTAACATGATAAACACTGAGAATACAATAAAGAAACATAGGTGCCTTGAAACTTACATAAACACAGGCAAAGCCTGCTGGGAGCAGGTAGTGAAGGTTGTAGCTGGCCATCCTTTCCTTAATGCTAGGGTTGCTAAGGAAATAGCTCATGATCACATGCATGATGTAGGTTATTCTAAACATGAACTATAATCTTACAAAGCATTGTGGTTTTGTAATGACTACATAGTTTTTTGTGTTATTCACCAAAGCACGCCATTGTACAATTTTGTCATCATTGGAGAAGTTGTATAAAAATACACATCCTGTTTAGTCAGCTTTTACAACATTCTTCAGTGGGTGGGGGTGGTTGTGCAGACGTCCCCAAGGGGAAGGATACCACCTGAACCATGGAAGCAGCTACATAGCCCAGTTAGTAACCTAATGCTTAGTAATTACCCCCTTTAGGCTAACACTACTCTTTTGATATTGTGTACTGTAACCATAGTCACAGCAGCAAGTAGTACAAGTTACTATACTGGACTGGAAATGAATGTGGTCGTTATCCATGCAGTATATACCTCAGCTTGTTACCATTCAAGGAGATAACTGATTTTGTAAGTATACTAGTGTACATATCACATATTTAATCTACAAGCTTTATTGATTTTCTGAGAATTTTTTCACAATACTGCAGATGATGCATTTGGCTCATCATGCAATGCTACCCACTACTAAAATGCAAATTACTACACCTCTAAGGTAGGCCATTCATTTCTGAATTGTTGACCACATCATATGCATGCAAGTAATTTAGGGTGTAAAATTTCCAGATCAGGGACCAAGATTACATTGAAGTCAACAAGTGCAAGACTAGGCTAAAGGTGCTTTCACTACATATAACTTTTATGGTAACAGTGCAATATTGAACCCTACATAACGGTGTATCCATCATAGCTAGTACACTACACATGCATGGCTCAGCTCAGCAGTATGGTAAGTATAGAGGATTGACTTCTGAATCCATGCATCCATTTCAGCAGAACTGGCAATGGATGCATTTCCTGTGTTTCTGCATGCATTGTATCAGATAGGAAATATTCGTCCCAAAATAATTATCAACATTTTAGTGGCTTCTCAGTTGGCTTCTGTGCAAATGAAAGGAAGGTTACCTGTTCCCAACAATTACTTGAGCTTGGAAAATAACTTTGCCAACGTTTTGCTGCTCCAGTTGTCATCGAAAGTGAAGAAGTGTGAACAAACACTGCCCATGCACTACTGAGGATGCGTCATTGGAGGTGAAAGGTCGGTGAGGGTAGTTCCTCCCTCCCTGCCTCCTCATCAGTGGTCTAGCAACCATGCATGCAGAAACTTCCAGTCCTCTTATTGATCACATTCAGTATCCATGGAGTATTACTATACCTTCGAGATCAGCTTGTTGCCATAAGGTGATAACGGATTTTGTAAGCACTAGTATGCCACTATGTTGGGTTCAACACTGCAAAAAAAAATTATGATTCCATCAGTCACATACAAGAAACATATCATTTCCCCCATTGTTCACATGCATGAAATGTGGCATTTCCTTTGCCACTCACATGACTGTGTTAAATCCTGTCATTATACCGAAAGTGAAACATTTCTGAATGGTGTATGCAACTTTCACTGCTCAAACATGAAAAATATGTAAGCAAGAAAATGAGTGATACATGCATAGCTAGAGGATACATATTTTTTGTCACGATGCATGATCAATACAATCATGGAGATAGTAATGATCTATGTGAATTTGTACGTAGCTAGAGGATATACATAAGCTGATAAAAAATCAGAAACAGTAATTGTTTTCAAGAAGACATCACTGCCCATTTTGACATACCCGCAGGTATAGGACAAGATGCCGCACACTGAGAACGTGATTCTTCATTTGGCGCCTGCCTTTGGGGGGGAATTCTCTGCCTTTCCATTATCATCTAGCTTTTTAAAGAAGCCATTCACTCTTTCTGCCCTCCAGGGTAGTCTAGAACATCATTGACGGAACCATCACTTTTCACCATTTGTCACACTGTTCAACCTTCGATTTTGCTAACATCATCTTCCTCTCTTCTACTTCCTAGTGGTAAAATAAAGAAAGTTGTGTTATTAGCAAGATATTCACCCATAATTGCCGAGCGCCTTAGCGCGAGGCTACTAATCTTGCAGTGCGTGTTCTCGGTTGGCGGGGTGTGGCTTTGACTTCCGTCCCGCTTTAGGAATGCAATTTGTCACGCTTCAGGCATGCAATTAAAGGTGTGGCTTGTGCGCAAACATCCGTCCCGTTTAGGAATGCAATTAAAAGATCCTGTTTACAAAAAGTTGTGTACACTTACGTAAGTTTATCGTATCCAGCGCTGTAGCGGCGCGAGCGGTCTCATTGTTGCGACGTCAAAATGGCGGAGAATTGTGAGAAGAGCGAGGAAGAAAGAGGTAGGAGACTGGCACGAAAACGGAAGCAACGACAAAGGGTCCAAATGCAGCCACCACCCTGTGAAGTTCGGATAATTTGTGATAGTGCGAGAGAGAGGAGCTGCGACTAGCAAAACAAAGAAAGCGCATGGCTGTCTTCAGGAATGCCGACCATCCCCGTAGATCCGCCAGGCTACAGGCCGAGCAACTACGTCTACAACAGCTCACACTGCTCACACTTCCTTGCACGCACATGGCCAACAGTCAACGTGCCACGCCTACTAACTGTAATATCATGTGTCGGTTCAAAGGTTAATAAGATGCGCACGCGCGAGGCATACACTGCGAATACGTACACCTAGTTATAAATATGTATTAATACAGAACATTACTATGACACGTGTAAGCTTTTATTGTGAGTAACAAAAACTTCGAGGCTAGTGTTTTTGTGCACACAGTTACAAAACATTTTATGATGGTGATGTGTATGCTAGCCTTTTTCACAATAGATTTACATGCACAAGATTTAATCTGTCAATCACTTGACATGAGTAGGTTTCAAACAATGGTTTTATTTATGCCAGTTACACACAGCTCATGCAAGGAGAGGGCTGGGTCTGGGCATGAGACTACCTCGTTTCCAGGCTCCCCCCTCCAGAGTGTCAGCATCAGTAGACAGGAAGAGCCTGGTATCTTTTCTCACATGCAGGAGCATGATGTAAGCCAAGAGCGCATAAGGCCTGGACACAAGAGTAGTGATGCCCACTAAAAATCTAACTTCACTCCCTCTTGACAATTATTCTAAGTGAAGTCCAGAACACTGGGTAGGCACATGGCTATCCAGCCAACAGACAGACTCATGGATAGCTGAGGAATTAGAGTTACTATGGACAGTTAAACAGTACTTAACATGTAATGTTGCCACTAGACATATCGTTTGTACTTGTGTCAGTCACATCACACAAAAGCAACACATTTTTATACACATCGTTTGTCAGGAAAACTCATAGTGAAGGACTGAAAACAGGACTGAAAAAAGATACATTTGTAGACCCGGCTAAAACTAGGTCTTCCAAAAAAATTTGCCTCTGGGAGAGGAAGATTAGCAAGCCAGAAATCAGTCACCTAGCTGAGCTAATATACCTTGGCTTGTCATTATGGGTTTTGTGATGTCATATGGCATTGCAGTGTACAATATTCATATTAGTATTCATTCACAGTGGTGGAGAGTATCATTAGGCAAGGAGAGCCTGGTATCTTTTCTTACATGAGCACAAAGTAATAGGAAAAGGGAACAAGAAGGCAATGTTTTGTGCTTTGCTGAACTAACTATATACTTTCACAATTACTATGTTTGTGGGGAAGCCTATGAATGAGGCTAATGTGCACCTTCACCACTGGCACAAATAGCCTCATTCCCAGACCTCAATCATTTTTACTCTTCGATTAATGTCCATAATAAACAGGGAAGGTATGGCACGGATCATTACATTGACACACACACACACATCCACGGATCACAATGCCATCCTGCGACAGCCTCTTATGGTATCTTGCCGCTTAGCTACATCCTTAACCCCACACTGCTCATGCACCTACACCCCCTTATCTACACCCTCTCACCTACACTTCTCATGCACCTACACCCTCTCACCTACACATCTCACCTCCCCCTCTCACCTATACCCCCTCACCTCTCCCCTTCACCTCCCCCTCTCACCTACACCACCTCACTTCTCCCCCTTACCTACACTCTCTCAACGCTCCCTCTCACTTACACTCCCACACCTTTCTTCATGACTGGAGCCCTTTTCTTCTGCCACACCGCGACAGCCTCCCTTATGACAAACTGCAGATTAATGAAGGGATTTGGAAATCTGCTGCTGAAATACAGTCTTTGGGTCCAACTCTGGCATCTCAGGGCTGTATTCCATTGGGGAAAGATGAAAGCGGAGAGGAGGTAGTATTATGTGACTTATAGGACTTCAAAATGTGAACGAAATACAGTGACATTTATGTGAAGGAGAAAATTAGAAAAGCTACTGGCTATAGTACAAAAAGGCCAACACAAAGTTCGAAATGCTTGTGAATTTGTTTGTGAACCGTCTAAATATTGTAGTCTCATGAAAGAGTGCCCACCCCCTACTATTGGCCCAAATTCCTGTATAGGGTCAAAGATTGCTGAATTGAGTGCCCACCCTGAAGCAAGCTTTGTATGATTATTATTAGAGTAAAGTTGTGGAGCTTTGAGAAGCACAGCCGCAAGTGCTATGTATATCTGAGGCAAGAAACTTCATATCATACTTCACCAAAGATTATAACTAGTGTAAATGTACAACATTGTGGGGTGAGCCTGAGCGAGCAACGCAAAGCAGCATTGTCTGGCTAACTAAGACTTCACCAGCTGTATTACCTGGTTACAGGATACAGGTAATGCATGTTTGCAGTTAGTTGGGATTAAGTCTGGCCTCCTGCTGACCTCCATTAACTCTGAACACTCTGCCTGGCTTGTCATGGCAGTTGTCACACAAATGGGAGAGGCGCCAAAAAGTCGCTACACATGATAAATACACTGTCAGCTATTCAACCATCAGCCACCTTCCGTGTTCTGTAAGTAACCAGGTTTGTCTTCACAACTTACAGCAGTAAATTCTGGAAAAAAAAAACCTATACTTTTTTAGCCTAAATTTGCAAACTTTGAAAAAAAATTTGCCGCCACACTATGTGCGGTGAAATTATTTCACGTTCTTCCCACCACGCTTCGCATGGCACAGCATGGCCTCTACACTTCAAATTTGCTTCCTTCGTTAATTCTGACCTTGCAAACTGCATGTGCTAGTGTAAAGACACCTCAACAGAACAAAACAAAGATGTGCTGAAATGTAGCACAGAAGGTTGTGTGTTTACACAGTTGACAGCACCAGGCTTGTCAGAAGTTGCACACACACACACACACACACACACACACACACACACACACACACACACACACACACACACACACACACACACACACACACACACACACAGTGAATGGAGGGTAGGAGGGTATGTGGACCCAATTAGGTCTTCCAAAAATTCAACTATTAGTTGGTCATCTGATGTAGTACGAGAGCTCCTCTAAGTTAAGTGTACTACTGCAATCTTATATACTCGGGCTTGTTCGTAACACTTGTGGGTCCGTGTGGTGTCATGTGGTAGAATATTCATTGACAGTATAAGATATTCATTGACAGCTTAAGCTATGAATGTAGTATTTTGAGGACAAGCACAGGGCGAAAAATGAAATTTCCCATCTGTCCTGTGGATATGAAACCTGACATTTCATTGACCCTTCTCCACCAATCCTGTAGAGGATAGAGCCAAATGTCGGATGTGTATGACATTTGGCTCTATCCTCTACAGGATTGGTGGAGAACGGTCAATGAAATGTCAGATTTCATGTCCACAAGACAGATGGGAAATTTCATTTTTCGCCCTGTGAAGGGCACTCACACACACGATAGAGTTGCTACAAAGCTCTGTGTAGGCAGGAAAGAACTTGATTTAAGCTCTGGAGAGAGAGAAAGAAAAATCCACAGGAATTCAGCTGGAGATTGAATCTGGGACCTTCTGATTACTAGTCGGACAATGAGCTACTGGACTCATTGCGGAAAAGTAGAACACGAAAATCTAAAACTTTGCCTAGTAATCAGAAGGTCCCAAGTTCAATCCCCAGCTGGACCCCTGTGGATTTTTCTTTCTCTCCAAAGCTTACATCAAGTTTCTTTCCTGCCTACACAGACCCTGGAACTCAATAGTGTTGTGTGCTTCCCTTGAATAATTGCATGGGCAAGCCTGAGCGAGACCCACACTAGCATAGTCTACTTCGGATGCAACCAGTGAGATCAGCATTGCACTTTACTCAGCATGATAATCTTTCTTACATGCTTCAGTGCACAGGCACACACACATGCAGGCAAAGTGAACAATTTCACACTTTATTTGTGTGGTTACCTGACTGCTCTAAGATTGCTTGCTCCAGCCCTCAATGACTACTTTGTTTTTGATAGCCACAGAAGACGGTGACACCTATTCTGCTAGGCTTCTCCTCACAGACAAAAAAAGGTATAAACATTCGATGCAATGAGACTTAGCTTTTTTCAAGCGCAAGGATTGACTGCACCCGAGTATGAGACCAATGCATGGCAACTTACCTCTTCTTCAAGTAAGGACTATATATAAGTAGGCCTCATGCTCATGGACAACTTTAGCTAGCCAGTTTCATATTGCCTTGTTTGTCCAGGGTTATCTCACAATGTTACAACAGAGTAAAAATGTATACCGTAGTCTCATAAAAGAGCGCCCACCCCCTACTTTTGGCCGAATTTCATGTATAGAGTCAACGTTTACTTGAATGAGCACCCACCCTGGAGCGAGCTTCGCGTGGAGTTTGAGAAGCGCAGCCTCAAGCTCTATGCACATCTGACGTAAGAAACTTCATGTAATATTTCACCGAAGCTTACTAAAAGACATCTTTGCGTAGATGGATGTAGCTAATGCGGTGCGCACCGTGAGCTGCACCATGCTTACGGTGACAGAGTGCTGTGTGCTGTATGAACTCGACTTTGAAGCCACTGGTGTTTCTGTTGTATGTTATTATTTGTCCAAATAATCACTGTACACACAACATGGGCACTCTTTCGTAGCTAAATGCAGAACACTCAAAAGAGTGCCTATCCCCCTATTTGGCAGACTTGTAAGGTGCTCCGCCCATGGGCGCTCTTTCGTGAGACTACGGTATTATACATCCTAGATGAAGAAGGGTGTTCTTGTGCCAAGATTTAACCCTCCCTGTGAGCAAAAAGAGTCTGGTGATATTTAGTTGATTCTCGGGCTTCATTAGAGTTGATTGTTTCTTAGAAAGAAAATCCAACTACCAATCACATCACAGGTAACACAACTGTACTTACAACAGTGGAAAGCTGGGTATAGAGCCTTGGCTAGCATGATGATACAGCACTATTATAATGTAGTTATCAGTTCACAACTTTGTACACAGTTAACTATAAATCTTTAATGAAGCCCGAGGAATCAGCTGAAAGTCACCAGACCTTCTTATTCCAGGTATGTACTCAGTATGGTCTGGGAATGAGACTAGATGAAGGGAGACATGAGTGTAGACTAGCCTCGTTCCCAGGCCGTTCCCGCCTCCAGTTTTTGATCGCTTGCAGTATAAAAACGGAGGGGAAGGCCTGGGAGAAAGAGTCATGTGTGTCATGTCAGGTAGACGTGAGGGTAGACGTGAGGGGGGCGGTGCCCGACGAAGAATTTGGAGGTCCTTGTAATATCTTGTCCAAGAACTTGAGACTGTAACATTCGAAAGACAGCGTCAATACAGCTCGTTGTATGGTAGACTCGAGGCTGATCAATGCAAAGTTAGTGAGTTACAACGATCGGGCACCGCCCCCCTCACGTCTACCTGACGTCACACACGTGACTCTTTCTCCCAGGCCTTCCCCTCCGTTTTTATACTGCAACGATCAAAAACTGGAGGCGGGAATGGCCTGGGAACGAGGCTAAGTGTAGACCCAGATAAACCAGGTCTTCCAAAAATTCAAAATCCAACATGGGAAGCTGTCATGAAGCACTTTTTTCATTTATTAACACTAACAGCTGTCTTTATATACTCTGGTGTGTTCCTAACACTTGTGGGTTTAGTGTCGGCTGTAGTGGAAATATTCATTGAAAGTTTATAACCTATTCATTGAGCTGTGAATGTGGATTATTTCTGCATTAATTCAAACTGTGCAACTGTGCGGTAGCTGGAAACTTGTACATCCACAACTAACCAAGGCAACTCTACTGGAATTGACTTGCAAATCAGTCTTAAAATGTAGATAGCACCAAGTTGGGAATGTCGACTGAAAATTGGGTTGGCTAAGGCCAGACCAGCCAGACTGGTTCCAGTGCCAATGCAAAACTTCCTCAGAAGTAGGGACATTCAAGTACAAAGAGTATGAGGGTCTCTCTCCCTGCTAATTCCTGTCCCAAGTTTATACTTTTTCTAGAACCAGAGATACAGTCAGCAATCGATTGATTGTTGCCACCCCTGCCCACCAATGCAAAGTGCTAGGAACTAACGAATCTGTGAGAGGTTTTTGCTAATTCCTGGATACGTTTTATCAAGAGGTCTTGCATTGTTTTTATCTTGTTTCAATAGCTTGGTTACAATTAGAAAAGTTGCCCGCTATGTCCGAAAAGCCGTATCAGCAACTTCACTTCTGTTTGCACGGCAACCGATGTTTTTTTTATGTGGAGTGCCTATTTTTGTAAGGGTGCTGATAAATGCAATGTGGATGTTGTAAATAAAATTGGTGCCTATATTCATGGGCTGCTAATGAAAGCAAGCACCATCCTAGCCATGCATACTTTCCCTTGCTCTTGTTCTTGAAGAGTAAGCCTGAAAACGTCTCGTGATGTGTGCCACAAACATACCAGACCTAGCTAAACTAGGTCTCCCAAAAATTCTCCTTTCTAGGATGAGCAATGACATCCACCAACAGCAGTGCCCTTTATAGCTGTCTTTATATACCCAGGCCTGTCCCTAACACTTGTGGGTTTTGTGTGACGTCACTGTGGAATTCATTGCAGACTTGAAGATATTCATTGAGCTATGAATCTACTTATACAACGTGCTTCACAACAAATAGCCTTCAGAACTTCCTGCTTTTTTTTTTTACTTCGTTGCTTTTACAATTACATGCACATAATGTGCTCCACATGGAGAAAACAAGTTAGTCAGTCTTTTGTGACAGCATGTGACGGTGAGTGAAAAGATAGTGGAGTGTGGTCAAGCATACAGAAATGAGTTGAGGAGTTAGCAACCTCACCTTTGCTGACAAGTCTCCAAACAGTGATAACATGAATATGGAAGGACTGCTTTTTGATGAAGAGCCTCACGAAGAGCACAGTTTGAAAGTATTTTGGCACTATCACACCATAACTGGTTAACCCTTTACCGACCGTAACGCGTGATTGCAATGTTACGTAGAAACCGTAATAATTATGAGCAGAACGGTTCAGAGAACGTGTTACGTTATTATGGGTGGAATGGCTCAGTAGACGTGTTGCGTATTCCGTATTATATCTCCAGTTGTAAAATAGCTACAAACTTCTGGTAAAAAGCAATGGAGTACCTTATGCTTTGCCCAGCTTCGCTGCAGTTTTGAAGCTTGTCACTAAAGCAGAACCTGTGAAATAAACCGGAAGTTGTCACACCGGAAGTCGCAACTTTCGATCTGTTCCAGCACTTATAACTTGGCAGTACAATTTATGTTTGGTTTGAAATCTGTATGGAAGTTAGAGCTTTCATTTAGCTCTACGGCTTTTTATTTCATCTTCATAGCTTGTGTACTTCTCGAGATCGGTCGCGATAAACTCGGCCCTGTCGATTGTGATAAAGTCTTACACCCCATAACGTTCAACTTCGGCTCATACGTTGTCTATTTGCAATCCAATATTGCACGTTTAGCGTCCGGTGGGTGCAATGAATATGGTTTATAGCGTAGATAGTCCCTACTAAACCGCTACGCTCGAAGAAAACTCCAAAAGTACCCATGATGTGTATACGCGTCATTGGTCGTTTAGCGGAAAGTTGATATGACGCGTATACGCGTCTTTGGTCAGTAACCATTTACCTACTGAGCATGAGCTTGATCTTTGTAATATTGAAATTTAACTGCACTCATTTAAGATTTACATTATATGGCCGCAAGCAAGCAAGCTAGCAAGCAAACATACACACGCACGTGCACATCGCAGTCCTGCTAGTGTGGGGCTCGCTCAGGCTTGCCCTAATGATAAAGCTTATGACAACATACATTTAACTCTTTGCACGCGGAAATCATTTACACGTCACCGTTTATTAACGTGGAAATTAAATTTATCAGTCTGAGATCAAAGTGCCAAGCGCTGCTTAGCAAGCCCTAGGGTTTGCCAGCGGTCTGATTTGCATAGATAGCGTGTAACTAAGCTGGACTAGTTTTTCTAAGTTGCTGATCACAGCTAGGTAAGCAATTTGTACCTGTTTGAAACCATTATCTGTAGGTGTGCTTACCAGCAATTTGAAACGGTGCCGATTTTCTCATTTTTTATGTACAGCTCTGACTCCCCAAGTCTATTTCCAAGTTATTTGAAGTTAGTACTCCTGCCTTATGTGAAACCCAGAAGCCGCTTGTTCCCTGTGTTCAAGAAAAAGCTTCGCGTTTGACCGCCTTCTTATAATTCACGAACGATCACAAACTAGAGCCACCCCTTCCTGCCTTCCCCGCGGGGTGATGCAAGTGCAAAGGTGTGGTCTACACTTATTACTACTCAACAGGCAGGGATTTACCCCCAAAAGCTCGCTTGGCTTTGCTATTTTACCTCGTAAGATTGTAAGACGTCAGAGGGCACTTAAATGTGCCCGTCGCATAGCACGGAAGCGTTACGTGGGCACATAAATGTGCCCGTCGCGTACAAAGAGTTAAAATCCCTACACTGATTGTACTGTACACACCACTATTAACTTGGACACTTTTTGTAAGGTGGAACAACTGAGAGAGGGTATCTACAGTATATGTTGTGAACCAATTGTAAATTTGACCTTTTTGTAAACAGGCTACCAGTTATAAACAAGTCATCCTGTTTTTAAACTGGTTGGTCCTTTGCGATCATACAAAGCAAAGTGGTCTTATTTAGAAAACAAGCTGACCAGTTTGAAAGCCAGACGGCTAGAAAGGTGGCTGAACAACAGCCCGTGGTCCAAATGGCATGAAAGCTGGCTGAGCAATTTATGGAGGCATGAAAGCAAGGTAGTCTTGCAAGTGAGACCCAACCAACCACAGCGGCACATCGCTTTGATACTAAAAGTACTCCGTGCTGGTGTCAGTTGGATCTGGCTTGCAAGACTAATAAGGCTAAAAACTAACACACAAACAAAACTGACTAGCTTCAATCTCAGATTGTGTTCGCAACTTCTCCCTTTTATTGGCACATGTGAAGGACCATCGACCATGAGGTGCTAAGCCATCCAGGACATGCGTGGGCCCGGTCACCTGATCAAGTGCTTTGAAGAAGAGAACCTTTCAGTATTTCCCTGTACTTAGCTAGCTTTGATCTTACATTATCTTCATTTGAAACAATCACATGTACACCAATGCACTATTCACATAAGTCTTTAATAATGTACACATACACTTGTAAACTATTGCGATAAGAGTTGTGTAGTGGTGAAACTAATTAGTAAGACAGTCAGCAATACCAGCACCTCTAAAACCATTTTTGATGATGTCGGGCTTCGACTTGAGGTAGTCGTAGAGCTTGATCATCCACTGTGCTCCCAATGGCTTCACGATGCTCAACCGCAGATCAACTGGAGACATCCCTTCCTTTCGGTCTAGTTGCTTGCAGATCTTCTCAGAATACCACTCCTGAAATTGCTGTCGTAAAAAGTTTTTGGCAGGTTTGTTCACGCTGATGTCCATAGGCTGCAATCGGTCAGTGCAGTTTGCAGGAACCATAACGAAATAGATGTGGTTGTCTTCAAGAAGCTTTAACCCTTTAAACCCTATAGTACACTTTTGATAACGTCATACTGCGCACTGCGCAGAAAAGAAATGAGGGGGCGTGGTTAAGGTCACGTGTCTGCTTGCTAAGGCTGGAAGTGGAGTTGGGCTCAGTTTTGGAGTCAGAGCTTTGACACAAATGGAGATACGGTGCGTTAAAGGCATGTTTAGGCTAAAACTAATCTCCAGTGAAAAAAATTCAGTGTTTAAAGGGTTAAAAGATTCTCTGTCCCTTGGCCTGTGAACTTGTCAAAGATAACCAGTGCTGGGTAATCAGCGGTAAGCTTCAACTCCTTTCTCTTGTCACGGACATATGGCAGGAGGATTTTCTCGATGTACGCTTTCATGGTGCTCTCGTTTGACCAGTGGTTTTCGCTGCATGTGATGTACCATCTGGAAGGGAACTGAACCGTTGGGAGACATCGATGGGTTGTTCCCTTATAAATCAGCTGGGGAGGTAGGAAATCTCCAGTGAGGGATCCTGCAAACACTGCTGTTATTTGTCGCTTATCATCGACACCTGCTATCTCCACTCTTTTTGATCCCTCCTTGTCCATTGTCCACAATCCCACTGGTACGTAATGGATTCCTGTTTGATCCCAGTTGATGATCAAATCAAATGGGATGTCTTCCATCTCGACAACAGCGTTGATATCCAGCAGAAACTGCACTTTTACTTGTTCGAAATTCTGTACTGAAACTTTCGCCTTAGTGCTAGCTCTGCGCTTGACAAATCCCATACGACGCAAGATGCTTTTCCCCCAGTCTTTAGTGAGGAGGATGTGCCCACCATTTGAAGCAAGGAGATTACTGTCGTGGCTCTTCACAATCCCTTCAGCACAGCTCATAACTATGGCTGTGTTTACCACGGCACCGTTAGATCGCAGGGATGTTACATAGGCTCTCACTTGCTTGTCTAGCTCCTCGCCTAAGAGATAAGGGCGGCCTCTCTTCTTCTCGGGTAAAGTTTTCAGAGCTGTGATGTCACCTCGCATTGAACGAATCTCTCGGGTGTAGGCGTTCTTCCAGGTTCGTACGCTACTTTCCTTCAGAACAAACTTCTTAGCATAAAAGCGCATCGTTGCAGCCACTCCATTCTCAGCAGCGTGTTTTCCTATCTGAAATCTTAGTTCAGGAGAAAACTTCTCATAGTGGCCTCTTTTTTGTCGATCAGAACTCTCTTCGGTTTCGATCACTCGCTTCACTTCTGCATTAGCTGATTCTATGGACGACGATGGCACCGTCGTAGACAGAGGGCCACGTGGATCAGGAAGCTTGGTAGTATCGCTAGATGCTTTAAAATAGCGTAACAGAGACATTCCTGTAGAAGAAGTTTAACAACAACAAACTGGTGTGAAGTAGACCAGCTGATCGATCTAGCAGCATGCAAATCACGATGGCCATGCCCCCTCTTAATTGCGCGCGAGAATTTGCTTATAGGTTTTTATTTTCGCAGGTTTAATTTTTGTGGTTTGCCAATCAACCGCGAAAACCGCGAAAATTGGACCCCTTGAAAATTTCCCGCTATACGGTATAACATATACACTTACCTTGATGATCTGGAGAGGTATATCCCAGATGATGTGGCGGGTGTGGTCTGTGGTCATCATGGTAATACCCCAGATTCCTCCATAGGTTTGCCTCCTACCCTCTTACGACTGTGAGGATGATAGCCACATCTGCAGAAGAAGAGATAAAAGGGGGGTTTGTCTTATTCCTAGGTCATGTTGGAGGAGTAAAGCAGCCTGATACTCACTGTTAGTGCATGTACCACTGAAGAAAATCTGACATTGTACATCAGAGATCACATGAAATTAAGTGTGCATGCATATAATTACAATCCTGAGCCAATTAAGCTAAAATGACTGTTATCCTGATGAATTTTGCTCAGGGATCAGGTACATTAAGGCCTGACTCCAGTTGTTCTAAGGATTCACGTTTACACTAGCGCATTGCGCTGGAGCACAAACAATACTATAATGCTTCAGTTTACATAGCATGCATTAGTGTTGCCCGCGCGGCTGCTTCTGCTTTGTACGGTACACTAACTAACCGCTGGAATGTGCGCTAAGTAAACCATGATGTAACTGTAATGGCTGCATAATGGTCACTCGAAACGGAGGTCCTGACTACTTGCATTAGGTGGCTGATCAGACTATCTCTGTTCCTCATGATTGTCACTAAAATGAACCACCAAAGGTTTGTCTTACTGTTGGCCTCTTGGACTTTTGCATGGTATGCATGGAACAGCAGCTTTAGGCTGATTTGTGCTGCCTAGAAGGCACTTTTTAAGCTGGAAAATGTACTTCTGCAAGCCATAACAATAGCGGGTAGTGGGCCAGATACAGCCCAAGTATCATCGGAAGCAGCTCAAACATTCGCAGCTCTCAACAACAGTTTGACGTATGCTAATCAGCACCATCATTCTCTATGGTAGTAAAATACCTTCTGTATCCGAGAAATCTTCAACTTTCAGCTCGCACGCTAAGTCTTTGTCAAAGATGAACGCTGCAGATGGGATGTCAGCCACTCCAGCAGCACTAGAATTATGCAATTGCGCTTGCATAATTACACATGATGATTTTCAGAAATAAACTATTTTTAGTAACACTCAGCGTTTTGCTCCCTATGTACATTGCATGCCCTCTCGCTGCCTGTGGCGGCTTGATGCGCCCTTGGTAGGGATCAGTTTCTGTATGTTAACTGAAGCTTTATAACATTGTTTGCATCCAGCGCAATGGGATCAGTTGGAATATACGGCACCGGAAATCCTGTTCACCTGCCCAATCCTAACCCTTACCCTACCTGTGCGCTAACTAATCCAAATTTCCGGTGCCGCGTGTTCCAATTGATCGCGCAATGTGCTACTGGTGACAGGGGATGATCCGGTAACTTTTAACAGTATGACATCTAAAATATTTCTATACTTGTGGTAAATGTACAACTCCTTTCCTCAATTGTGTACATACATCTGTGCACAATTCTAAAAACAGCTATACACTTTTCTAGCTATGCTTGGTACAACCTTCATCGGTCACAGAGTTTGATAAGGTATGTACACAATTCGAGGAAACCCAGTTGCACATTTACCTAGGTAGCGAATGGCACTTGGTTCAATGAGGTATGTATACAATTCAAGGAAAAGACACCTATACACTTAAGTAGCTTAGTATGGACTCCAGCTCCTACGTCAAACTAACAAAAGGGTGCTTGATACTGCTTTCACAGAGTTCAACGAGCTTATAAGGCTTGCGAAAGCAGCCTTCGCATTTCCACATATTGTAAATCTGCACACAATTCCAGGAAAAATATACACTTGCTTAAGAGAGGAGACCTTCACGTTTTCCCGTATTGTGGTTCTAATGCAACGTAAGATCTAATTTTACGTCAATTTCAAATCCAATCTAACATGAGGTCACCACCATATATATTTTAAAGCTTACATAGTATTAGAAAAATTACGGTATTACAGTCTTGGTGACTGTGGCCTTTCTACTGCTTGTAGATACAAACTTGCCTTGACAAGCAGGCTTTATTCACTAATCACAGCTAGTACTACATTACGTTACTAAAGTCTGTTTTGCAAAAAAAAGAGTACACTCCAAGTGGAAAGGAAAAAAAAAAACGAGGGAAGACATTTGAGAAACCTAAAAAAGTGCTTACATATGCCTACTTGTTTAGCCATTCCCTCCAGGCCTAAAGAGAAGTTTGATGCCACAGCTAGGCTGAGGGCTAATCCACGGTGACTATGTGGTGCTGAACATAGAACGAATGAGACCAATGGTCATGCAGGATTTACAGTGGCCAAGTTAGCTATCTTAACGTGAAGATGGTTCTATTTACGAAACCTGGGCATATGCAGGTTTTGTTTTTAAACCACTGCTAACCTGAGTTATGACTGAGAGTGGTTGACCACACAAACAATATCCCGACTTGAGGGAAGGCAAAAATCTTCCCACAGACCTGACTGTACTCCATACCACTGGAACTGTAAATCACTCCATCACATCGTGGTCCATTTTGTTTTCCACATCCTCTCTGTGGAGCTGTGAATAGCCTCCAAGCAGAAGGGCAGCTCTGAGAAGGATCACTCATGTTGAGGTAAGCAACATGGACCCAACCATTGCCTCCACAAGGTATCAAAGAATTCAGGACTTCAGTGTGCTAAGATTGGCAGAAATTTGTCTCTGGATTTCTTCTCTTTCCTACTGCAGTGGACAAACTCCATCCGTGCTTGTCAGGATTTGGGCAGGAAATCGAATGACAGCTTTGACTTGGATGAAGAGGGTAGGGCCAAGGAAAACTAGCAGGAAGGCTTGTGTGAGTGTAGCCATTCTAGTCACAGCAGATCTCTTCATTCAAATGCGATAGCTACTCAGGTGCATTAAGGCGTGACTAAACGGTTTTACGTAATGCGGAGAAGATTACGGAAGTGTATTATTGATCCGCGGAAACTAGCGATCGATGTAGCTAAGTTCAGTGCCTGTTTCTGTCATCAAAGTATCGACCATCCAGTGTGTAAGTCGCTAGTTGGCACCTACGATGGAGGGTATTTCAGTGTAGAAAAGAACAGTCTTCGCCTACAATTGAGTCGCGAGCCAGTGCTATAAAGTGTTAACTTCAGTGCTGGCCTTCGTGAAAGTGACGCTTACCCGGAGCAGTTCCACAACGAAAAATCCAAGTTTACTGCATTGGTTGGTTTCACTGTCGTATGTTCTTACAGAATCTCCCTGGGGAACACGAAGGATGAAGGTTTGAAAGAGCTATGGCGTGATTTGTCATCGAAAAATACAAATTTATTGAATCAGTGAGACACAAACTCTTGTATCTTCCCTACAGGTAGAAATTTCTGGATCCCCAGTGGGATCTAGTTACTACTGTTGTTGCTCTTGGCTGTAGCAAAAGTAGAGGCCCCAGCACTAGTGGGAACTGCTCCGGGTTTTGCAATCTTTCCAACGACATATTTTCTCTTCACTTAGGAGAAGGATGTGGGCGTGGTCAAAACTGACGTCATAATTAGATAGAGTTTAATGGCAAGTAAGCTCTCACCAAGTATCAAGATCTTAGTATGAATCCAGTGTGACTTACACTGCCGCACAGTTTAAGTACAGTAGTCATGCCTTAATGCACCTGAGTACCTGGTCCTCTTGTTGTTTCAGCAAGTACTAACTGTGAAATGTCTATATAGGCAGATGTATTTATTGTCATCTCACCTTGTTACGACACGTTATCAGAAGTTGAAAGAATGTTTTCAAGTAGGTTTTCTCAAAGCCCACCAAGGAGCTTTCCTTTCAGTCTAATTTTTTGGGGAATGCTTGACAATCTTTTTGGTTACATTCCTGGCAACTTTGCCATAACGTAGGAACCAACATCCAGGCCCAGCGGGCTTCTGATTGGTTGAATAGGTGTGTAATTACTGAAAAAGTGTGCAATTTGAAAATAATTGCACACTTTTCTATAGGGGAAACTGCATATAAAATCAATAAGTATATGACTAATCCCCTAAACCTTTAATTAGTCTAATCCTTCTCCCACTATCAATGATCCAAGTTGAGCCTCACACTCAGGCGGTTAAGTTTTTAAGTTGTCATGTATGGTGACTTAGCTTTCTCAACTGCTCTTCATGTAAGGATCTGACTGTACCTGGGTATGAAACTAATGCGCATAGCAACTTTAAGTAAGGACTATATGCGAGGCCAGGCTGCGTGCTACCAGACAGCATACATAGGTGAACTTTAGCTAGCTGTCAATCCTATCACATGAATGACGTTTGGTGGAAATGAGGTGGACGTAGGGGGGGAGGGGTCCACGTTAAAAAAATGTACTAGACTTCATCATCGAGTGCTCCAATGACAGTCAGGACTCCAGACGTTCACATGATCGACAGTACTCTACTTCACTGGTAAGAAACTTGCTCTATCGTTTATTGCATGCAAGTTTGTAGATGGGCACCGCCCCCCCCCTACATCCACCTTGTGTCCACTAGACGTCATTCACATGATAGGTGTTCCCAGGCCACCTGGGTATGAAACTAACGCACATAGCAACTTTAAGTAAGGACTATCATTTATGTGAGGCCAGGCTGCGTGCTACCAGACAGCATACACATCCCAGGCCACCTGGGTATGAAACTAACGCACATAGCAACTTTAAGTAAGGACTATCATTTATGTGAGGCCAGGCTGCGTGCTACCAGACAGCATACACATCCCAGGCCACCTGGGTATGAAACTAACGCACATAGCAACTTTAAGTAAGGATTATATGCGAGGCCGGGCTGCGTGCTACCAGACAGCATACACAATGTAAGAAAGGGGGATGTGAATGTAGACCCGGATACACCAGGTCTTCCAAAAATTCATAATCCTTCTTGGGAAGCTGTTGTCAAGGCTTTTGTCTGCAATCAGTAGCTTCAACATTTGTCTTTATATACCCTGCCCTTTTTGTAACAGTTATGGGTTTTGTGATCTCATGTAGTAGAATATTCATTGCAGTTGTGAGTTATTCATTGAACTATGAATGTAGACACACAGACACACCAACACACACACACACACACACACACACACACACACACACACACACACACACACACACACACACAGATTCACATACATAACTGAAGACAACATAGTGTTTGCACTAGGGAGATAATTCTTCATCATAAGTCTGAAAGAGAAGTAAAAGGCAAAGGCAGTCCTTTACTAAAGAATTCAATCACACATGCAGACATCAACGTTCATTAAAACATTAACATACGACAAGAATCTCTGCTGCACTGCGTTACCTGCAGGCATGTAGCCTAGCAGACTATGTCATTACTTGCCTCATTGCCACAAAGGGCTATGGCAATGGGAAGGTAGCCATCAGCAGTTGCTAGCAAACATTCACAAGTAGTGAAACCTAGAGCTATCACTCACACAATAAGGTTCTGAAATAGTTAATAGTCATTCAAGTGCACATTACTGTATAATACTGTATGCATGCTTTGACGTTTTTGTGAGAATATTTCCCAAAAGCACGTACAAAAAAATCTTGCGGCATGAAATATTTCTGGTACCCCATCCACCTCCCCCTGTCCCATTCTGACAAGCACAGGAGACTATCTTTTCTGCGCAGTGTGCAGTATGATGTAACCAAAAGTGCACTATAGCCAGCGTTCTGGGTTGGCAAACACCTACTCTGAGCCCAAGCAGCCTTTGAGAACCAATATTTTCTGCACAGTGCGCAGTACGATGCAACAAAAAATGCAATATAGGGTTTAAAGGATTTATTAAGCGCTTGTAGAGCGTATCTAGTAAAAAGAAGCACAGACAAGCACAGACAAGGATCTACCAACTATTTGATACTATAGAGGGTAGTGATGGGCGATACCAATGCCAAAATATCAATATTTCCGATACTGATGTCACCGCTACTGGTATCGATACTTAGAATTAGTATCGGCTTGTAACGATACTTGTCACATTACATGTCTTGTGCGTCACACGGCCACTTCCTGTGCATGTGATCGTCGCTGAGACTGAGTACAGTCTACCGATCTAGCACCAATTCATGCAACTTGTTAGAAGTGAGAAGTTGAGAACAGCTATGAGTAAGCGAAAAAGGAGTGTTGTCATTGATTATCAAGGTGTGGCTTCCTGTATTTGCACATTCAGTATCGTATATCTATTACGAATTGATATTCTCGCCCATCACTAATAGAGGATTTAGGCTTACTTGTCCTAACCCTCTTTGATATTACAGACCGAGTAAATACCCAGGTCTTCCAAAAATTTCAGTATATAAACTAATTCAATATTATGAATGATGCAGCACTAATCAAGCAGCTGTCCTAAATACTCAGCTTTGTTCCTAACACTTGTGGGTTTTGTTCCGGACTGAGGCAGAATATTCATTGCAGTTTATAAGATATTCATTGAGCTGTGAATGTAGTTATGAGTTGATTACACGGTAGGTCGTTGCACAAAGAGGCTGAGACACAACTCTTGTTACTAGACGAATGCAGGGCATTGTGGGGCGAGCCTGAGCAAGCAGCATGCCAAGGACTAAAATTGTGCATACGCAGTTCGTATACACGCGTGCCCTTTCGCACTTCTTGTCGAGGTGTCGAAGTTGGCGTGGCGTTTAGTAAGAAGTGAAGTTGCTGTTTGTCTACGTGCCTCATCCGAGTGTATAAATGACAAAGGCAGTGTTGTACATTATTCACACAGGAATGACCTCGTAATTGAAAGTCTTCAATTCCGTTGGCCAACCCACATCTAGTTTTCTGCTTAGGGATGAGAAACAATGAACTGATTTGGAAGAGGCTAACATGCAATTTTTTGTGTACACAATCACCGTTATGGTTTATCAATTTTTGTTGTAAACAACATGACATTAGTGTGATATAAAAGTGATGACATAATATTTCCTGTTTACATGAGAGCTTACATTGTACTTTCTATTGACCAAATGAGCTTCAAATGGTGTATGGTGGTAGTTTTTATACACATTGCCAGTGAGTTAGTGGATGTTGGTTGGTTCAGTTTTTCCATTAGGGCTGTGTCATTGCTATCTCAACACCATTGTTGGTAGCCACAAAAGTTTTCCATATTTTCTATGACATCATGGTTTGAAGTTGCAAGGCCTATTGAAGATCACATGAATCATTCCATTTTCTCTGAGAGTTTCAACTCAAGGTTGCTGAACGTCGTGCTGGCTAGAAGAGTCTATATTTTGCATCATGATTGTGTCTGGCAGATTGTGTAGTGGAGACAACTGTGGCAAATGCTTCTCATTCTTGCTTACCTGGGTAGCCTCGTTCCCAGGCTCTCCCCGCTAAGAAGGGCTCTCTCCCTTCTTAGCGGGGAGAGCCTGGGAATGAGGCTACACCTGGGTACAGTTCACTGAAATCACACAGCTATTGCTTGAACTCTGTTGTTAAAGATCACCTGACGGATGGCGTCCTTTTCCTCCTTGACGTCGGCTTCTCTAGCGATCACGGAAGCCATGTACGCTAATGCGATATTGGAAGCCCTACATCTTCGTGCGACCAAGCGCGGCACGCGGGTGATTCTCTTGCGGTTACGGAAGCCATGTATGCGAATGCGATATTGGAAGCCCTACATACTTCGTGCGACCAAGCGCGGCGCGCGGGTGACGGTCGTACGATAATGATAATAATGATAATAATAATAATAATAATACATATATGATTTCGCCCAGTTGTACCGTCTATGTGGGGCTCGCTCAGGCTCGCCCCAAAAATGGCGGGGATTGCCTTCAAATTTTAGAGTTCCAATCAGATTAAAAAACTTGGTTTCATCATATGTGACCCGCTGAGCGAAAACCCGGCACATCATGCATTTTATGAAAATCGAGATAAGATCGGAAATCGGTATACCAATGTGTAATTGTGCGGCAGAAAAAAATGGAAGCGATCGTTTGCTTGGTTCCCGAGATACAGAGCGAAATGCGTAGCGGATGCGGAATGCAACTTTTCGAGAAAACGCAATGTTTTTACATTGCTATATGTCTCCGTATACTATCGTGTTACGTAAATTTACACGTGTTCTTGTCAAAAAGCAGCTTGGAAGTCGGCAAAGACAGTTGGGAAAGACAGCGGTTGTGAACGCGGGGGCTTACATTTTGTCTATGGACAGAAAGACAACCGTATACAGACTGGAAGATAGTAAAATCGCGTTTTTTGAAAATGCGTACAAGCTGTCCATAGCAACGCGTTCCCGTATTTCACTGGCCTGCCTGTGAGTTCGAGCTTATATCATCGTTATAGTAGCAGAGCCGGGCTTCATAATTCAGCATGATACAGTGCAAGCCCCGTGACATGTTGGTGCAATAATCTCAGTTTAGCTGGGAAACGACCTGTACGGATAAAATTGCCTCTTAACTCAAATTCAATATTTGCACGAAGTGCCGGGTTTTCGCTCAGCGGGTCACATATATTGACATTAATAAAGAAGTACGTATAGAGATGGGATACACAAAAAGTATGCAAACTAGGTAGGGATGATATACTGTACAGCTGGAAAATTTGATGGGGAATTAAATTTGGAGGTTTGGCGGTTGGGGTTGAAACCGTCAAATTATATTATATTATTTCGTACGCATGCAATGCATAATGACGTAATGCATGCAGTAGCACTCTTGGCCCTGTTTGGCACCCCTCTAAGCGACTGTACATGTAGCTACCTCAGTGCCACAGTTTTATCTTTTGTAAATTTGAGAACTCATGGCTTTGTTCAAGCACCTCAAGTGAGAGATGACAACGCTCTTTGATAAATTGACCGGAGATGACAATGCTCTTTGATAAACGGACCTGAGATGCCCCCAATACTTTTTTATGGTTGGTTTGGGACCAAACCACCAGATTTAAAGACCGCCAGTATTTCCGGCTATATAGTACAATCATATAAAAGTGAAGGTACCGTAGAATTTCTAATAATTCGTACACCCTATTAATTCATACACCCCCCCTTTTCCGGGAAAAAACGGTAGTTTACGTACTCTAATTTATTCGTACACGTAAAAATGAAATTATTATGCTATTGTTTGTACAGCGGAAGCGTGTTTGAGCACAAGCACTCTGAGTTGACGCGAGAGTGTTTCCAACGTCCACAAATGCGAATGAACACGTTCTTTTGGCTATTGGTTCTGATCGTAAGGGCAGGGATGATGTCGAAATAAGCCGGGGTAGGGTGCAGTCCGCGTGCTCCCGCAGGTTTATTCGTGTGAAGTCTCGCGAGACTAATGTTCAGCGAATGCTGTACAGCATGCTGTACATTCATTCTTCAATGTCGGCTAAGAGTCTTAGTGCGACTGACATGTTTATGTGAAGTGTAAGTTGTGGAGCCTCGTAAACCAAGTTGCTCGCCCAGCGTACACATAATATTATATATATGTATGCATGTAGATCGAAGCCAAAGTTACTAGTTGTTATACATAATGGCAGCTAACTGAAGCTAGAAAAGTACCTGCTGGTCGGTTTCCTTAGTGTCAAAAACTTGCACGCGTTTTTCTTCTATTCACTTCGTACAAATACTCTATCTATTCGTACACCCCCCGTTTGTCGGAATACTTGGTAATTTTCGTACACTAATCAAATCGTACAGCTGAAATTGAAATTGTTTATTTTTGTACGAATAATTATACGGTACTATACAAATCCTCATCCATCCCTACATCTTTTTTACAACAGCATGCAGTGTAGAGGAAAACAGATGTAGGGATTGGGGTTTGTAGAGTTTGCATAGTTTTTGGTGTGCGTACGTACTGTCCAAACAGCAGTGAGTCCTAGCTTACTAATGGGGGCAAAAGAGGCTGATGAGTCAAAGTGTGCAATTATTTTCAAATTGCACACTTTTTCAGTAATTGCACACTTATTCAACCAATCAGAAGCCCGCTGGCACTGGAGATATTCATTATCAGTTTGGGATATTCATTATCAGTTTGGGATATTCATTGACAGCTGATGATGAGTTCTAGTAATGCATGCTGCTTGCAGACTTGGGAGTTGGTACTAAAATGACATTGTGGGAACAAGCCTAAATGTAGGGCAAAAGTTTTACTTTGGCTTGTACTATGCTAAATGTGATCTGATTGATCAATTGCAGGTAGTCTATAGCACCTGCAACCAAAGAATTCACCATGAAATATAGCACTGGGTTGTCTTACAGTTTGTGTGTACTAAACATTTTATCATACGTCTAACTCACGTGAATGTATGGGAGTCAATGGGGAAGCCTTGAAGCTGCATGGAGTTTATAAAAAGCTGTTTTTTACTAGAAGTCACACGAGAATCCGTACAAATACTGCAAGTCACGTGTAAACCCGTATCAGTACTACAAGTCATGAGAGAATCCGTATCAGGTAATGCAAGTCACGTGTGCTGCATTTGAACGTGCAATGAAATTGAAGGTTTGTATGATAAAATCATTATCACCATAGTGCCAAGCTATACTGAAAAAAAAAATCACTCATTTGTTGCCGTTGGCATTGTTACTTGTGCTGTGCACTCGTAACAATACAGACGGCAACAAACTCGTGATATTTTCCAGTATAGCTTTGTACTATGGTGATACTTATATATAAGCTCATTAGCAAATTCACACAAGCAAAGTTACTGTTTCAAGACATGGTGGATAGCAGAGAAGAATGTGCTTGGCTCAATAGTGGTGGTCTTGAGCTCAACCAGTTCATATGGATTTTGCCAACAGTTAGAGTAGGAGTGAGAGATAGTTACCATTCCGGCTTGAAAGCACTAATAATCCTTCAACAGTTTCTTCTCAACAATCCCCACTCACCAAGATGTAATAATGTACGTAGTGGGGTGGGACATTTTAGTCTCATTCTCAGCTACTCTCAATCTGAATTCTAATAACTAGCTAATAAGTAACAAGTTGTCACAAATAGGGATGGGCGATATCCAGAATTCGTACAACGATTACTGTCAACTATATAATCACGATTATCACGAATATCGCCATGTGTTCTTACAAATATACAAGACGTGTAAAGTAAACTGTAACAAGGCTTATTGGCTATGTGCCATGCTGTGCAAACATTTTTCTGTATTAAAAGACACGCTGGTGCTATACTTTTTTTGCTGGCTTTTGTGAGAACGCTTTGCCACAGGCCTTGCAAATAGCTCACCAATAATCACTGCGCTGTCTTCGGTAGCTTTCAGACAAAAATGAAGCCAAACAGGGATATTAGTGTGCTACTTTCTGACTGTTGGCGTAGATGCATGCTCACGGCAGCCATCTTCAAAGTCCGAAGGACGCCACGCGGTTGTAATAAAATGCGCATGCGCAGAACATTGTGATAATCGCCAAAAGAGAAATTACTTCGATTCGATAATCGGAATGAGTAAAATCACGATATAACCGTCACACCGGTTAATCGCCCATCCCTAGTCACAAAGTAATAGTCAACAAACAGAAGTTGGACTGTATCCATTGTTAGGCCATTTCGTTGACAAGGAGGAATGATTGATTTCCTACAGTATAGATACATACAGGATTTGTCAGAACCTAACCTACAGAGTTCAAAATAAGGTTTAACAAATGGTCAGACAATGTCCAAGCAGCCGGACACCATCAACACTCAGCACATTTTTGAGGGTTGGTGGTTGTCCGGTTGCCGTGGCTCAGTGGCAGAGCATTGGTGGCTCAAGCCAGAGGTGTCCTGGGTTTGACTCCTGGCGACTGCCAGCCTTTTTTCACTTTGTTCTATTTTCGTCTCATAACATCCAAATTCCTTTATCACATCCTAACAAAATAACGACGAACATTTTGTGGTGTTGTTACCGTTTCTTTCCAGTATTTGTGACGCCATGGTAACATCATATTATGTGCAAAATCATCCCAGGCTTTTCTTCCAATTTTTCTCCAAAACTGTGAGACAAAACCCGGGATGGAAAGCTTGGGCTCGAGGCTAAGACGAAAGTGCTTGGCTCAATAGCAATGGTTTCAAGCTAGACTGGTTCACATGCAGAGTTCACTCACAGTTGCACTGCAGCGTTCACCCAAGAAAGCACCCCCAACAACTCCCACTCATGCACCAGGACGTTCATGATGTAATGATGGAACGGGCACTCTCAATCTGAATTCCAATAACTGATGAGCAAGTAGGAAGTTAAGTTGTTGCAAATTAACCATCAGCAAACAGTTTGAAAGAGAGTTCATTCGCTTGAACTGTATTCATGCATTAAGAATTTGAACTATATCCATTGCTAGGCAGTTTTGTTGCTAAGTATAGGATTGATGAATCCCTTGGAAACCATAAACACTCTTGTTCTTCGTGCGTGGGTGTTCAAGTAGATTTTAGCTGGCTGTAGACCTTAGTGAAATGGCATCATCGGTGGTTAAAGGGTTCATTCGACACAAATTACTTCAGAGGAGGCTCACTTATTTTGAGGTAGACTACCCCAAGGGATCACCTACTCAAGAGGTTCATTTACTTGTAACAGAACCATGAGTAATTTGAAAGTTACTATGGACAGTTAAACAGCCTTGACATGTGACGGCATGCATCTAACAGAAGCAGTTTGTACTTGTCTCAGTCACACACATCCATGTCAAAAACACTTCCAAGCTTTCTTCCACAACCTTTTGATGTTATAATTGCCTCAACAGCTACAATAGGGTATACAACACAATAACAAAGTATAGCATAATAAGCTTTTTACTTCAAACTTTCAACAGTGATAGTATGGACATTGCTTCATTTGTGTTTGCAACCACACCCACCAATGACGTCACTATGGTAAACAAATTTCCCGGCAAACTCGCGCACTCTTTTAACAAACTTTCGTCGAGGTGGCCGAATTCCACTTACCCTAACTGGTTTTGCGTTTCACAGGTACTAGATGTGACAGGGATCATTACAAAAAGCTCTTGGCAAAAGCCTCATTCTAATGTTATGGCTTGCAGAAGTACATTTTCCAGCTTAAAATGCCTTCTAGGCAGCGCAACTCAGCCTAAAGCTGCCGTTTCATGCATACCATGCAAAATACCAAGAGGCCAAAAGTAAGACAAACCTTTGGTGGTTCGTTTTAAGTCACAATCACGAGGAACGGAGATAGTCTAATCGGCCGCCTAACGCAAAGTAGTCAGGACCTTCGTTTCGAGCAGCCATTATGCGGCCACATCAGCAAATATTACATCATGGTTTACTTAGCGCACATTCCAGCGGTTAGTTAGTGTACCATACAAAGCAGAAGCAGCCGCGCGGGCAACACTAATGCATGCTATGTAAACTGAAGCATTATAATATCGTTTGTGCCCCAGCGCAATGCGCTAGTGTAAACGTGAATCCTTAGAATGACTGGAGTCAGGCCTTAATGTACCTGAGGAGGTGTCCCTACTTCAGAGGCTTCTGGTGTATTTCAGTGAGCGTGGCACTGCATACTCATGCCATTGAGCACTACAAAGGCACATTCCAGAGTATTCCTAAGTATTGTATTACTAGCACTTCAATTGGGACTGCATCAAGTGCCCGTGTAAGTGGGGTGGTCGCTACTGGGAGGTGTCCGTTAATGGAGGTTCACTGCAATGGTGTATTTCAGTAAGCATGGCACTGTGTACTCGTGCCATTGAGCACTACACAGGCGCGTTCCAGAGTATTGTATTACTAGTGCTTCAATCGGGACTGCATCAAGTGCCCGTGTAAGTGGGGTGGTCACTATTGGGAGGTGTCCGTTAACTCTTTACCGACCGTAGCAAATTATTGCAATATTGCGTGAATGACCACACAGAAATTCCGGAAGCGGCTGAGACGACATGTTGTATACTCCATGTTATATCTCCAGTTGTAAACCAGCTACAGACTTCTGGTCAAAAACATTGGAGAGCCTTAGGCTTTGCCTAGCTTCACTGTAGTTTTGAAGCTTACCACTAAAGAACAAGCTTGGAGATAAACCCGAACGTTTTATACCGGAAGTTGCTGCCTTCGGTCTGTTCTGGTGCCTGTAACTTGGATGTTACAGTTCTGCTTCCTTTGAAATCTGTAGCAAAGTTAGAGCTTTCAGTTAGCTACATATTGCTTTTTACCGCATCTTCATAGCTTGTATACTTCTCGAGATCGGTCGCGACAAACACAGCCCGGTCGATTGCGGTAGAACGACACGCTACGCTACGTTCAACTTCCGCCTCATCGAAGTGCTTGTTTCAATTAAAATGTACACGATTAGCTTCCTGTGGGTGTAATGAATACTGTTACACGCGTGTGCAGTGTATACTAAACCGCTATCTTCCGGAGAAACACGCAAAGGCAGGTAAGTACTCATGACGCCGTTCGGCGTGATTGGTCATATGGACAATAATCCCATGACGTACCTCATTGGTTGGTAAAGAGTTAAGGAAGGTTCACTACAACCTACTACAGGTGAAAGACCAGACTAGTTTGTTTGTTTGTAGACCAAGTTGAGGTCTTCCAAAAATTTTTTTAGATCTCAGCAGATCACTCCACCATCTCAGCAATCAAACCAGCACCTCAAGCAGTCCTTAAATACCCAGACTTGTTCCTAACACTTGTGGGTTTGGTGAAATATTCATTGATAGTTTGCATTGAGCTGTGAATATTGTTAGCTAGGATAATTAAACGTGTGTGTGTGTGTGTGTGTGTGTGTGTGTGTGTGTGTGTGTGTGTGTGTGTGTGTGTAGGTAAAGTTGAAAGTTGGTGGGTATGTACTTTGTTGTGTCCAGCACTCAAACAAGCCTATATGCAAATGAAGGTGTTCCTAGGGGCTGTCTGCTGGTGTTTGCATCCATTCTTTAGCAACATAGGTATGAACAATTTTTGTACATGCAACGTGATTACAATTGCTCGTATCAATTTTCAAAAAGGCAGCTGCACAAAGAGACACAAAGAGACACTCATTCAAAAAGATTCTACCTGCTGCATGGGATAAGGCCAGCCACCTGACTACATTTTGTGGCTGAGAGACAACTCTTGTTAAAATGGCGGGGATTACCCTCAAATTTCAGAGCTCCTATCAGATTAGAAAACGTAAATATATTGGTTTGAAGTACGTATGGACGGCATACCAAAAAGTATGCAAACTAGGTAGGGATGATATACTGTACAGCCGGAAAATTTGACGGGGAATTAAATTTGGCAGTTTGGCAGTCAGGGTTGAAAACCGCCAAATTAAAATCCGTCAATATTATTTCATATGCATGTAATGACGTAATGCATGCAGTAGCTCAGCGCTAGCATGCTGCCAGTTTTATCTCTTGTAAAGTTGAGAACTCTTCAAGTACATCAAGCGAGAGATGACAACGCTCTTTGATAAATGGACCTGAGATGCCATCACCAAATATAATTCCACCAATACTTTTTTACGGTTGGTTTGGGGCCAAACCGCCAGATTTAAAGACTGCCAATATCTCCGGCTATATGGTGAAATGATATAAAAGTGAAGGTACAAAGTCCCATCCATCCGTAGGGATAGGGCTTTGTATAGTACATTGCTTGCATAGTTTTTGGTGTGCGTACGTACTGTTCAAACAGCAGTGAGTCCTAGCTTACTAATGGGGGCAAAAGAGGGCATTTTCCTCCCTTTGTCAGAATCTCGCCTCCCTTGGAACTTACAAGTCAATAGTGCCTTATCAGTAAATGCAGTAACCAGCTCCATTCATAGATAATGAAAATTTTGCTTGGAAAAGTGATCTCAGAAGGTCTAAAACTTTCTTTGGGGCAAGCCCCCAGACCCCCTATATAGCTTTTATATAAAGCACAACAACACAGTGGGTTGCCCTATCCCTGTTCCCAGGCCTCACACAGCAGTACAAAATGTTAACCTCATACCGAGGCTCCTCCCACGTGCCGGTGACATACTATGTGTGGTTTTATGTGGTAATCAAATTATTTCCCATGCACTCTGTACTCAGTGTTATAAGCACTACACGGCCCTTGTAGTTCTGGATGTTGCTGAGACTACAGATTGGTACTGAAAGACTGTTTCACTATTATCTAGCTGGACTCAAGCTCCCGGTATGATAATTGAAGTATAGCTTCTACAGTAGCTCCAAATTGTACGCTGCCACAATCTTTGCTTTCAAACGGCGCAGGAGGCAGTCGCCTTATTGACGTTGACAGCGTTGGCTATTCCTCACTAAGTCAGCGAGGAGTCTTTGGAAGGCCTCTGTGAACAGCTGTGAGTTCTGTGTACTCCTAGCATGCTATCATAGTGAGCGGTAGCCAGCGCTGTGAACGTCGATAAAGCGACTGTCTTTTCGTGTTTTAATTCTTCGTGTAAGAACATTTTTGTGGTCTAAGACACCCAATAAAAATACTTAGACGGTATTAAATTGATTCTATGTTCCCAGGTTTGGTGATCTGGTGATCTGCATTTGTGGCTACCATGCAGCTGTTGGCGAACTACTCGCGTGCGAAAGATAACAGAAAAACGCTGTAGGCATGTACTGTGCCAGTAAAGACAGATAGTTTATCGGACACTGAGTGGAAAGTTGTCAAACAGTCAACATGGAGAAAGCCTTGCATGCAAAGCAGAGGGCCAAAAGCATGACAGAAGGGTGGTGAAAAATAGGCCGGAGATCATCATCACAACGGTACAATGCATACACACACACTTGCATGTGCACACACACACATCCACAGATCACAATGCCACCCTGCGACAGCCTCTCTTATGGTGTCTTGTCCTTTACCCACATCCTTTAACCCCCCTCACCTGATTTTTTCCCCTTTCTACTCTGTGACAGTCTCCCTTCTAACACCTGCAGCTTCAGGAAGGGATTTGGAAATCTGCCATTCTGACTCGGAGACCGCAGGGTTGTACTCTACTGGGGTAAAATGGAAGCAGAGGGGAGGTAGTATGTGTGACTCATGGGGACTTCAAATGTGTACAAAAATACACTAAAATTTATGTTAGGGAAACAATTAGAAAAGCTACACACAGTATATGACAGAAAAGAGGCAATGCAAAGTTCCAAACATTTGCGAACAAGTTTATGAAAACATTTAGTGAGCAAATAGTTCAGAACTGTTTGTGGACTAACAAATGTTCAACTATATGTACTGTACGTTCATGAACATTTGTTAAAACCCTTTACCTACCAAAGACGTGTATACGTGTCATACATATTCACCACTGAATGACCAATGACGCGTGTACGCGAGTTTTCGTCGACTGTAGCGATTTAACGCTATTAACCATATTCATTGCACCCCCTGGAAGCTAAATGTGCTCAATGGAATTGCAAATAGACAATGTACAAGGCGGAAGTTGAATGTTATGCGGTGTAAGACTCTATCGCAATCGACAGGGCCGAGTTTATCGCAACCGATCTCGAGAAGTACATAAGCTATAATAAAAGCAGCGTAGAGCTAAAAGAAAGCTCTAACTTTGATGCAGATTTCAAATCAGACATAAATTGTACTGCCATGTTATAAGTAGCGGAACAGATCAAAAGTCGCGACTTCCGATATCACAACTTCCGGTTTATTTCACAGCTTCTGCTTTAGTGATAAGCTTCAAAACTGCAGTGAAGCTGGGCAAAGCCTAAGGCACTCCATTGCTTTTTACCAGAAGTTTGTAGCTATTTTAGAATTGGAGATAATAAATTATGCAACACGTTCTCTGAACCATTCAGCTCATAATTATTACGGTTTTCTACCTAACATTGCAATCACGTGTTACGGTTGGTAAAGAGAGCGGACCACTGTACTGGTTGACCTGAAATGAGCAGAGCTGGTAACAGTAGTGGGATGCTGTCTCCTTCAGCAGAACAGTACAGTGGTCGTACTGCTATGATATGTTTACAACATAATTCATGAGGTTCGCAAACCATGTTGATTACTCATAGTACTAGCCTCTGGTTAGCCTTCCCCACCAGTTTTAGTGTTAGCCTTCCCCACCAGTTTAAAGCAAGGGAAAGCTCTAAAAACGTAGCCGCACTGTGCTCAGCAGCCCAATTACACAGAACCACACCTACCAGAAATGCACTGAAAACCTCGTATTATACCAGTATTCATCCCATAGTTCAAATAACACGTGGGTATAAAATAAAGACAAAGAGCTCCTGATATACATGAATCAGCAAACTCCCCAGGGGTATATTAGTTAGCAAGTGCTATTGAATAGTAATGGTGGGAATGATCTACCGATTTCCGACCGTATCTCTGGGTTTTTTTTTTTGTTTGTTTGAGGCACAGAATTTGAGACAAAAAATTAATAGGCAGGCAGGTCATTATTGGTCTAAGAACACAGCAGAGACAGAGCTTGAACAGCATTGTTAGTGGGTAGATACTACGGCACTAACCCATACTACGTGCCTAATCTTATGGTTTACGTATCTAGCCCTTCTTTTGTTTTTGTTTTTTCATTCTAATGCTCCCTACTTGTGATATACAACATGGAAGTCCTCACAAATACGTAGTTGAAGAAGACATGAAATATTTCAAGACCATATGATTCAGAAACTGAAATTTCATGTGGTCATTAAATACTTCACACTTTGTTCAACTAGTTTTGTTATGTTATATTTCGTGTACAAACACTTGACGCAAGTTTTCACATTTCCATATGAAGGAAGTGAAATGCACTGAACAGCAAGTGACAGCACATGCATCACGTGCTTATAGGTGAGATGTACTGAGCAAGCGAGATGTGCTGAGCAAGCGAGATGTGCTGAGCAAGCGAGATGTGCTGAGCAAGCGAGATGTGCTGAGCAAGCGAGATGTGCTGAGCAAGCGGGCACAAGTACATATAGACCCAGTACAGAACCAGGTCTTTCAAAAATTTTTAGTATTCCAAACAGCAAGACGACTCCAGCAGAGCTACATACAGTGTAGCAGCTGTCGTTATATACCCAGGCTTGTTCCAACACTTGTGGGTTTTGTGAAATATTCATTGACAGTTTTCAAGCTATTCATTGAGCTGTGAATACTAGGAATGCTAGGATAAATTAAATCTGTGTTGCAGTGACACTGCATGTGTGTGCGTTAGTGAAGTTGAAAGATAGGTGGGAATCTATTTGTCTATTATAATCTCTTATAAGCAATTGAGGATGTTAGCTGGTGTTTGAGTCCATTTTTTAGTATAGTGTGTCATAATTTAGTTCTATACTGAGTATATATGTACATGCAACACGTAGCAACCGCAATCACTCATGTCGATTTTTCAGTTTCACCAACACACACACACACACACACACACACACACACACACACACACACACACACACACACACACACACACACACACACACGCACACGCATACACACACACACACACACACACACACACACACACACACACACGCACACACATGCACACACACACACACACACACACACACAAATTTAGTCTATCCTAGCTAACACATAGCAACTGCGATCACTCGTGTCAATTTTGAAAGACAGCTGCACAGAGACAACCTGTCACATGGATAAGACCAGCCAGCTGCCTGCATTTTGTGCAGGAGTTATCTCACAGCCACCCAGTGGAGCTGATGAGGCCTGGTATTGGCCGAAACACATCCTGCACAGATTTGGATAACATCTAGGGTTATTTTTTAGGGAGATGTGGTTCACTGATTGCCCATGCTAAATACAGCTGTTTTACTCAGTGATTGTAAACGGAGAAGTCGACATGACTCATGGAGGTTAGTGTAATTGAGCAGATTTTACGGAAACCTCCAATTCCCAGATATTCTGGGGGAACTGATCATGTGCAAACAGTGTGTACCAGGCATTTTTTCCCCCACCCACGCATGAGAGCCTGGGAATGAGGCTACAGGTTTTGGTCTTTAAACTCCCAACCCATACCTACTACAGTAAGAGCAGGACCACTCCCCCACCTAAAAGTTTTTTTGTTACAGTTAACAGTTAGAACTCACTATAATGAAGAGTTTGGTACAGTTCGACTACTCCGAACTCAGTCTATAGGGGGCACTATCAAGTTCAAAGTGGGCGAACTCACTCCAATGAAGAGTTTGGTGCAGTTCGACTACTCCGAACTCAGTCTATAGGGGGCACTATCAAGTTCAAAGTGGGCGAACTCACTCCGATGAAGAGTTTGGTGCAGTTCGACTACTCCGAACTCAGTCTATAGGGGGCACTATCAAGTTCAAAGTGGGCGAACTCACTCCAATGAAGAGTTTGGTACAGTTCGACTACTCCGAACTCAGTCTATAGGGGGCACTATCAAGTTCAAAGTGGGCGAACTCACTCCGATGAAGAGTTTGGTGCAGTTCGACTACTCCGAACTCAGTCTATAGGGGGCACTATCAAGTTCAAAGTGGGCGAACTCACTCCGATGAAGAGTTTGGTGCAGTTCGACTACTCCGAACTCAGTCTATAGGGGGCACTATCAAGTTCAAAGTGGGCGAACTCACTCCAATGAAGAGTTTGGTGCAGTTCGACTACTCCGAACTCAGTCTATAGGGGGCACTATCAAGTTCAAAGTGGGCGAACTCACTCCAATGAAGAGTTTGGTGCAGTTCGACTACTCCGAACTCAGTCTATAGGGGGCACTATCAAGTTCAGAGTGGGCGAACTCACTCCAATGAAGAGTTTGGTGCAGTTCGACTACTCCGAACTCAGTCTATAGGGGGCACTATCAAGTTCAAAGTGGGCGAACTCACTCCAATGAAGAGTTTGGTGCAGTTCGACTACTCCGAACTCAGTCTATAGGGGGCAATATCAAGTTCAAAGTGGGCGAACTCACTCCAATGAAGAGTTTGGTACAGTTCGACTACTCCGAACTCAGTCTATAGGGGGCACTATCAAGTTCAAAGTGGGCGAACTCACTCCAATGAAGAGTTTGGTGCAGTTCGACTACTCCGAACTCAGTCTATAGGGGGCACTATCAAGTTCAAAGTGGGCGAACTCACTCCAATGAAGAGTTTGGTGCAGTTCGACTACTCCGAACTCAGTCTATAGGGGGCACTATCAAGTTCAAAGTGGGCGAACTCACTCCAATGAAGAGTTTGGTGCAGTTCGACTACTCCGAACTCAGTCTATAGGGGGCACTATCAAGTTCAAAGTGGGCGAACTCACTCCAATGAAGAGTTTGGTGCAGTTCGACTACTCCGAACTCAGTCTATAGGGGGCACTATCAAGTTCAAAGTGGGCGAACTCACTCCAATGAAGAGTTTGGTTGCAGTTCGACTACACCGAACTCAGTCTATAGGGGGCACTATCAAGTTCAAAGTGGGCGAACTCACTCCAATGAAGAGTTTGGTGCAGTTCGACTACTCCGAACTCAGTCTATAGGGGGCACTATCAAGTTCAAAGTGGGCGAACTCACTCCGATGAAGAGTTTGGTGCAGTTCGACTACTCCGAACTCAGTCTATAGGGGGCACTATCAAGTTCAAAGTGGGCGAACTCACTCCAATGAAGAGTTTGGTTGCAGTTCGACTACTCCGAACTCAGTCTATAGGGGGCACTATCAAGTTCAAAGTGGGCGAACTCACTCCAATGAAGAGTTTGGTTGCAGTTCGACTACTCCGAACTCAGTCTATAGGGGGCAATATCAAGTTCAAAGTGGGCGAACTCACTCCAATGAAGAGTTTGGTGCAGTTCGACTACTCCGAACTCAGTCTATAGGGGGCAATATCAAGTTCAAAGTGGGCGAACTCACTCCAATGAAGAGTTTGGTGCAGTTCGACTACTCCGAACTCAGTCTATAGGGGGCACTATCAAGTTCAAAGTGGGCGAACTCACTCCAATGAAGAGTTTGGTGCAGTTCGACTACTCCGAACTCAGTCTATAGGGGGCACTATCAAGTTCAAAGTGGGCGAACTCACTCCAATGAAGAGTTTGGTGCAGTTCGACTACTACCGAACTCAGCCAAAAGAAGGCAAGACTAAGTTCGAAGGGGCTGAATTCACTCTGATGGAGAGTTTGGTACAGTTCGATAGTTAACTAAAACAACACTGCTAGCTATGTCACATTCTTAGGATGTATGCTTATACAGCACCCCTAGCTTACATCACATCCTAGCTCAGAACGTCTGTGTGACATTCTAAGCTACCAGGCTCTTTTTTCTCCACTTATGCATGAGAGCCTGGGAATGAGACTACGGGATTTGGTACTGACATAATGACATACACAGTCTGATTTTTGTTACTAACTGCATGCCATACATACAAAGGAGGCTCCCATTCCAGGAAAATAGGGCAAATGAAACCACAGTAAAAGAATGGTTAACTACATTTAATATCATCTTGATAGAGCTAGAAAATACAAAATGTTAGCCTCGTACCCAGCCTCCTCCCCAGAAAAATGGGGAGAGAGCCTGGAAGATCTGATAATGTGCCCTGTGACGTACTGTGTGTAGTTTTGATGATCAAATTATTGCCCACGCAGTACATACTCAGTGTTATAAGTGCTACACAGCCCTTGTAGTTCTGGATGTCGCTGAGACTACAGATCGGGACAAAACAGTTTGTACTTGCATCAGTCACGTGAAAAACATTTCAGGCCTTTTCTACACAACCGCAATGAAGGATTGGAGAAGATACTTTATAGACCCAGTTAAACTAGGTCTTCCAAAAATTTTCCAAGGTTTAGTCAAAATGCTCACATCACGGAACCAGAAATCAGTCACCCAGCTGTCCTTATATACCCTGGCTTGTTCCTAACACTTGTGGGTTTGTGTGACGTCATATAGCATTGTAGTGTGTGATATTCATTGACAGTTTATTAGAGCTGTGAATCTGCTCATACAATGTGCACCAACCCTTGTTTCCAGGCTCACCTAGCCTCGTTAGCCTCAAACCCAGGCTTTCCGTTCCGGATTTTGTCTCGCAGCTTTGGAGAAAAATCGGAGGGAAAGCCTGGACGGATTTCTCACGTGATACAGTGGCACCGTGACGTCAATCTACCAGCCGCGAAAGCAACACGTCACACGGAATGTTCCGTGTTATTGTGTCTGGGGGAAAGAAGATGCAAGACCTAGTCCAAGTCCATGGCGAAAGAGTTACCTGGCGTGCGGGCTCTTTGTTCATCAAGCATAGCTGTACAGCAGCCGACTGGATATTTTAGTGGTCACAGCTTTTCCGAAATACATAAGCTTATGCATGGGCTCCACAAAAAAGCTTCCAATTAAAGCTCAGTTTTCGTCCTGGGCTACCAAGAAATATATTTTGTGATGCTACAACCGATTTCATTATGTTTAATAATGAATACATTGCCCAAAACAGATTGAGACAGCATGTACAAGGGGTCCAAGGCATGCAGGGTCCATAGCAAGTCTGCAGAACTTGAGTCGTGAAGTATACATAGGTTTCCGACCTCATCCTGGGGAGAAGTACCATGGGTACTAAGGCAAACATTCCAGCCACCGTCACAGACTGTAGTGTTCTTGTCATTGGAGTTAGAGATTGCAGTAGTAGCATTGCTCGCCAAGTTGACTTGCGATCAATCAACTCAGAGGCTATAGCCTCACACCCAGGATCCTCCCCGCTTTTCTGCATGGGGAGGAGCCTGGGTGTGAGTCTAGGCTCACCCACTCTGGAGCCTGAACATTCCCAGGCGGGGAGACATAGCTTGGTATCTTTTCTCATGTGCGATCGGAAAAGGGCTATACATTTGCAAAACAAAAAGGCAACATTTTGTGCACTGTTCAACCAGCTATATATACATTCAATATTTGGTGTATAGAATATTTGCCTCCACTAGCTAGATATGCGTAGTCAGTTGCTCGGTACTTTTGCCCTTTTTGATGCTCTGAGCTTTCTACCACCATTCTACCTTCGGTGTCACTCACATGAGGAAAAATACTAGGCTCTCCCTGCCTTCACAATTGCCATGTTTGCATGCCAGAGCACCATTAGTGTAGACCTCATCCATTTTTTTACTCTTTGATTAGCATTCACAACTAGGGTACATACTTGCAGAAAGCCTTGCATGTGAAGCAGAGGGCCAAAAGCATGACAGAAGGGTGGTGAAAAATAGGCCAGAGATCATCATCACAACGGTACAATGCACACCCACACACACACAGAGAGAGAGAGAGAGAGAGAGAGAGAGAGAGAGAGAGAGAGAGAGAGAGAGAGAGAGAGAGAGAGAAAAAAAGAGAGAATGTAAAGCAAGGAGAGTATACGTGTATTTGCAGATATGTAGACCCAGTCATACTAGGTCTTCCAAAAATTTTTTTTTCCAATTCGGAAATAATACTTGCCAATAATCGCACAGGTAGTCCTGATTGCCTAAGTAGTAATATACCACTGTAGCCTTTATATACTCCAGCCTGTTCGTAACAATTATGGGTTTTGTAGAACACATATTCATTGACAGTTTAGGTTATTCATTGACAGTTGATAAGCAGTGAATCTAGTTATGCATGTTGCTGGGAGACTTGGGAGTTGGCAGTCATTGGTCTACTGAACGGACCAGAACAGAACATAACAGCTCTGTCACAATATTTCACGAAACGGAGTTGGTTCCTACCGTACTACTTGCATGACTGGTGTGCTATTATGCAAATACCGCCTTGTGTAGCCTCGTTCCCAGGCTCTCCCCTCGTCCCGACGAAAATAAAAACGGATCGCGGAGGGGGAGAGCCTGGGACCGATTTGCACGTGATATCGCGGCACGTAGACGTCACAGCAATAATTACAAAAGTTGTGACGCAATTATGCAGCCACGTGATTGGCTGACTCGAACAGCTACGATATACTACTGAAACAAGTGAGCTGGGACTGTGTCGGTGAGACCTCGGCACGGGTCAAACAGCAGCGACGGTGGAGAAGTACCCAGTACATAGGAAAAACTTTGCCTATTTACTGTTACCATGTTCTGCTTTAAAAAATTGCTACGAGGCTACGAAGAAAGACTTTAGTTGGCTAGCGCCACACTCTGGCGTACGAAATAAACTCACAACCACACTGAAGCTCCAACATAGCTACACAACAATAAACGAGTTGTAGTAACAAACTCCTGAGCTGGGAGTACTTCGTGGCTCCTTCGCGGTCTTCACGTGAGTGACGTTTCAGGTTATTTAATGGTTAGTGCAAAGTCGTCGTTCCGCGATATCACATGCGAATCGGTCCCAGGCTCTCCCCCTCCGTTTTTATTTTCGTCGGGGCGAGGGGAGAGCCTGGGAACGAGGCTAGCCTTGTGTGCTGAATTGCTCTTGCAGCTGGTTGTGTTACTTGTTTTTATATATCCCACCTAGTATAGTTTTATCTATACAACAGGTGGGGGTTAACTGTGATAATTTCCCTCCCTGAGGGCTACAAGGGAAATTACGCCCTCTCCATGCATTTTTAGCTTACAGTCCACTACATTGCTATAGTATAGAACAGATAATAATGTGTAAATAATATTGAAGTTACAGTAAACACTTGCACATGTACACGTGTTTATAGTGATAGCAACAAAGGACCAATCAGGTGGGATATATAAGTTATAGCACAGGTGGCCAGGGATTTATGGCTGTAGTAAACAAACCTTGTCTTCGGGCTATGCCCTCCAACTTGGTCTGTTTACTAGGCCTAGTTGTATGGTGTAAACGTAAGCTCTACTCAGTAGTCTCATCATGCATGCTACTTGTCTTTTGTTTCTCTGGCAGATGCAGGCATGCAATACCAGGCAGGGTTCTCGCTAGAAATCTACTTCCAAATGGTGCACAGTACAATAGGCACATCCTCTCTCCACACTGCTACTGAAATGTTAAGTGGGAAGCCAGGAAAGTAACTCTAATGGGCAGGGTTTAGAAGTGATCCAAATGGTGCTCTTACCAAAATCCACCACATCCAAATGGTGCTGCAATTAACCATAATATGATCAGCCAAAGGCCTAGCGAGAACCCTGAAACCAGGGCTCCTGCCAGCTAGTGAGTGTCATGGCAGCAACTGTACTAACCGTCACATACAAAAGGCTGTCGGCTTAAAATGTCCGTATAATTTGTCAAAGTAACACTTCAAAAAACCCTTGCTTACTGTCCAAACAGTATCACGGCCGGTTACTGGAGCATTTCAACAATGTGACATTTTGCAGTCGTGTGTGCAGTAGTATTTGAACCGGTTTCATTCCGTAAAATAATGTGACAGAACTGTTCTGTTCCATTCCGTAGAATAATGACCGCCATACTAAAATGATGTGTGGGAGCAAGCATAATTAATACTATATGAAACACTACAAATATAGCAGTGGTTTCTCTCACATATACTAAGTATTTAACCTTGTGGGGGAGCCATGCATGAGAGCCTGGGAACAAGACAAACGAAACTCATTAGCAAATCCAAACGACCATGGTTGCAGTCTCAAGACGTAGATAGCAGAGAAGTGGTTGGCTCAAGCTTGACTGGTTCACAGAGTTCATGCAAAAGTGCTCTCATGCCTTCCAGGAAGGTTTTTATTCCAAGAAAAGTGAGGTATGTTTTAGTACCAAAAATGGCACATTTCGGTGTACTACCATGGCACATTCAGCACTGAAATTTGCCAAAATTGGTACGAAATGTGCCGTTTCTACCCAAATGGATCCAAAATTGGCACGAAATGAATTCCTTGTCCTATAGGTGACTGGTGTGCAATTTGTACCATAAATGGAAGTAATCCAAATTTGGTGCAATATTTCATACCACATCAGTCACCTATAGGACAAGGAATTCATTTTGTGCCAATTTTGGATCCACTTGTGGTAGAAACAGCACATTTCGTGCCAATTTTGGCAAATTTCAGTGCTGAATGTTAAGGGATTAAAACAGTACACCGAAATATGCCATTAATGGCACACGAAAAGCACTTGAAACAAAATTCCAACCTGTCTAAAAGCCATTTTCCCAGTAAATTCTGTTAACTGGAAGTTTTGTGGCTATACTATGCGCTAAACACTTTTGCCCTTCAAAAATCAGTTTTTCTAAATTTGCTTGAGAGTGAAGCCTGTTGATTACCCTCACAATAAACTTACACGTAAAGACTACTTTCACACACCATCTGGACTCTTTAACTTCACGAAGCAGGGCTACACTAGATGCTAAACACTTTTTCTGAACATGGTGACTGTTGGCAGTAGGCCTGTGCTTATTATGCTGGCATAATTTAGGGGGGACTTCCTGTCACCGAGCATAATACCAGAATAATTGGAATAAAATGGGAATAGTTCCCGTGTACACATGTAGACATGGCAGAAGCTGGTGAATTCAGCGGGGGGGGGGGCAGTCATCATGTGTTGAGCTTGTGGAGTCAGATGAAGACTCTGAAGTGCAGAGGTCAAGTAGTTCTGCTACCACAAGTAGCCTTCTGAACAGTTTGCATTGCCCAAAGTCATCAGAGCTGTCATGTAAAAGAAGGTCGATCGTAACCCGCCCAGCGTTAACTCTTTCTGGACTGTATGTGTGATGTCACTTATGTGTCATTGTAAAGTGTCTGTTTTTCTATGCATGATGCATGGATATAATGAGAAAAACAGGTACTTGTACCAGTTCAGCGGCTGATTTCACTAGTTGGCACAACCTTTGCTGTCAGTAGGACCATGTCTTCATTTAGCCCCCTGTCTTTCACCCTTGTTTACCGCACCCTTCATACCTATGGCCTTCCTCTAATTAGTCAAACTTTGTGCTATTGCTGCTTGGTCACTACCTGGAGGTGTGTGCTTCTAGCGGATCTGCTTAACGATTTTTTACGGGCAGGACGAAATGGCGTGCCACCTACACCCAGTACTTCTTGGGATGCAGTTACCACCTGCACCCCATGCCGTCACTGTTTTCTTTCCACTTGGGGTGCAGTTAGGCTTGAGAAAAAAAGGAAAGGATTCTATTCCCTGGCCGTACCCATAACCCTAACTGTAACACTAAGTAAGGCCCTAACCCTAACCCTAACCCTAAACTTAAACCTAACCCCAAACCCTAAACCCTTAACCCTTAACCATTTAGCCAACAAGCCACAACAGACGACAAGCACACTATTTTTGGTCTAATGTATTTTATCCACGGCAGCACAACGGACTATCACACTAGCGAGTCGAACGATGCAATCTTCATTATGTAATAGATAGACCACAGTAGACAGGGTTTTATGGTCCATAAACCACCTGAGCCCAAGGGCGCAGCCCGAGGGTGAGGGTTGTTTATGGACCATAAATCCCTGTCTACTGTGATTTATCTGTTATATTCTCCACTCTGATTGGTCCTTGTTGTTATTAGCAAACACACATGGTAGTTTTCACTGTAAACAAGGTATGTTATTAGTAAACATGTGAAGCAGTTTACACTGTAAACAAGGTAGCTTACAGGGCTTTGTCTTTGGTGGTTTGGTAAGTGCAGGACAGATTGCTTATGAATATTCAATAAATGATGTAACTGCAACATGGGTCATGGTGAACTTAGCCTCTCCCTACCACTGAAGCTGTTAGAGAGGGTGGTTAGTCTCATTCCCACACCGTTAATGTTGCGGTACACGCATGTGAGAGAGGCGGGTCTCATGAATGTAGTACATATTCCCACCATGGGTAGTGAGAGCTCCAATCAGATTGCAAAAAGTATGTAATAATATTTTGAGTCAAATTGGCTTCACTTACGCTCGTTCCCAGGCCTCCCCCGTTTTTGTTCTTCAGTCTGCATTCAGTATAATACACGGAAGCAGAATAGCAGTGAAAATGGGTCAGGCCTGGGAACACTTACCATGTGACGCGGACTACTAAATGTGGACCCCCCACATCCACTTCACATCCACCTGACGTCATTGCCGTGATAATTAGTGTTCCCAGTACAATTGGCCAATGAACCAATCAGAGGTGTTACCTCCAAAATTCCAAGGTGCTCTGAAAATGTTTTACTGTATTCACCAGACCCCATTCTTACTAAGGGTCTTGCTGAGGATCTGGGAGTGAGACTAGAGTGAGCTGTATTAGTGCAATTTGGGGTAAACGTGAGTGGCGCACATGTTTCAGTTTGCCATACTCTTTGTTCACCATGCTCATGATGTCGTCCGTCCTGTGAGCACTGGCTACAGTGTAGGGGTATAGTGGTTCATAATCTACACATTAGATGGTACAAGTCATCTGCAGTGGTTAATGGCCAAATCATTAGGAAACATCATTTTTACAACTTCTGGGGTATATGGAACAGAATCTACAGAATCTACAACTTCCTGTCAGTATATGGAAAATAATACCCATCTGTTACCACAGAAACAGGGGTGAAGTGGAGTATATAATTATATTCCTAGTACACGCGCCAATAGTATTTGCCATAGAGCAACATGACTAATATTTTCCCATATTCGATAGTACGTATTCGATAGCCCGCAGGGCATATGCTGCGTAGCAACCGCGGCATGTGCTTTAATTGGAATGCACTCATAGCCGCTGCAGAAACAATGAATAAGCTTTCATTCTGGATGAAGATGGCATTATTTACTGACTTACGGTACTTTCTTCCACTGGTAGAGGGATCGGCACGTGTGCTGGTGCTGTCCAAAGCTAGAAACAGGCCAGCAGCCTGAAGCTTATTAAATATGCATGCAGCAAAGACCTTTGTACTGCGCATGCGCAGTAGCTGTCTATTTTCTAGGTGCTGCTAAATCAGAGTAGTATATAATAAATCTATTATTTGATGTGTGAGAAGACAATATGGCTGGATATTGCCTTCTCACCCATCAAATAATATATATGTATATATTATCTGTCATACATATTCTGTATGTCTGTTTATACTGCAATTAACGCAACCGTGCACCGCATGCGGTCTACAAGTAACATTTTCGCTCCGCAACAACTTTCCAGCATGAGCAGGGCGTACGCAGTTTTCCAATGGGCGAAGACGGCGTGGAGAGATGCTTGGGAGGAGTAGCTGGAACATGAACGTTTACTGTACGAGGGCTCCAAGTTGCGAAGACACCCCTGGTTACTTTACACAACGCAGATGGCAGCTGCGATTCTTTGACAGTTGAATAGCTGACGGTGTAGTTATCATGTGCAGCGACTTTCGATGCCTCTCCTATTTGTGTAAGAGCTATGCATGATAGTGTGTTCAGAATCAATAGAGGTCAGCAAAACTCAAGACTTAACCCCTGCTATCTGCAGACATGCATGACCTGTATGCTGTAACCTGGTAATAAGACTGGTGAAGTCTTCCTGTTAGCCAAAGAATGCTTCTCTGCTTCGCCCGCTCATCAATGTTCTGCATACTAGTTATTTAACACAAGTGTGTGCAGGTTGCTTATGAATATTTAATAAGATGACGCAACCGCAACATGGACGGCCAGCTTCTACCTTCTAGCCTCGTCCCCAGGCCCCACCCTAAATTCGGGAAAGGGGCCTGGTGTCACTTGCAAACTTTCTTGTATGTGTGTAATTATGTAACAATTACGTGCCTTGCGTGATCACGTGGTCGCCAGCTACAGTTGACAACGGCATTACCAAGTAGATGAACAGATCTTGATAGGAAGTGACTATAGGCAAATCTTGTGAGGCAGAGTAGTAGCCTAGCCTCGTACCCAGGCCCCTCCCCCCCAAGGAGAGGCCTGGTACACACTGTTTGCGCATGCGCGATATATTCCGTTATATTTTCCATAAAAAACTTGGTGCACTTATCTTGTCCGTATGCAGAAGATTATACTAACCAAGAATACAAGGCTTTCTTCAAAATAGACTCCTGTGGCAACTTGACTTGCAGAATACTACTAAAGAACTACTTTTCAGACGTGGCAGTATCATTCCTTCAAAACGTATACTCAAACAGAAAGGTAACAAATCGATTTGCCAAAAGGCCCGTTCGTAGCCATAAAACACTTATCTCTCTTCGTACACAACTTGTAGTGGCTCCGTCTTGAACATAACTTTACAACAGAAACGGCGCACGATAAAGTTTTACCAAACAGCGATTTGCCCGGAGAAGCAGCCACACTTCAGAGCCACACTTCAGAGCCGCACTCCGTCACCTATTTGCGTGAAACGAACATGCACGGTTCGTATACGTACCTAATGTACAGTAAGTATCCGTTATTGTACAAATCCCCTAAAAACTGGGGATATTATGCGCATGCGCAAACAGTGTGTACCAGGCCTCTCCTCGGGGGGGAGGGGCCTGGGGACAAGGCTAAGTAGTAGCCTAGCAAGCGTAACTACACTCCAAGTTTCTGAAATTCGATGTTTATGAAAAGTCTACCACTTTCATGTGTCAAGAATTTAGATGGACAAACACGATTCCTCTACTCCAAAACGCAAACGAAGACTGCTGATACAGCACACACACACACACTGGAATTTTGCAACATGAGGCCCCTTTCCCGATTTCTGAGTGGGGCCTGAGGATGAGGCTGGAAGGGGAGATAGCCCCGTCCCCATCTCCCTTCAACGGTGCTACAGCGCTAGTAGACCCAGTACAACTAGGTCACCCAAAAATTTAATGGAAAGGATAGTATGGTGTTGAACACGTACTAGTTAGATAGTTCCACCCAGCAGCAGTCCTTATATACTCAGCCTTGTTCGTAACAATTGTGGGTTTTGTTCCGGTGTGTGGCAGAATATTCATAGCAGATTATGAGATATTCATTGAGCTGTGAATGTAGTTATGAGTTGAGACACACTATCACATTTCAGACTGTTTTTGAGTCAAATTGGAAGTAGGGAAGGATTTACTTACACTCGTTCCCAGGCCTCCCCCGTTTTTGTTCTTCAGTCTGCATTCAGTATAATACACGGAAGCAGAATAGCAGCGAAATTGGGGAAGGTCTGGGAACACTTACCACATGACGTGGTCATGGACTAATATGAATGTGGACCCCCACATCCACTTTGCATCCACCTTATGTCATTCACGTGATAATTAGTGTTACCAGGCTTTCCCCGTTTCGCTCTTCCGCTTCCGTGTATTTAATACTATAGCTAGTATAGTTACAATATAAAATGCGTATATAAAAAGTGTAATATTATTTTGAAATACTACACTTATTGACCAATCAGATTAGTATTACACTTTTTTGACAGTAAAGTATCAAAAAAGTGTAATACTAATCTGATTGGTCAATGCGAAGCGCCGCGTACGAGGTTGCTACAGGAACGCTGCGGACGCAGCCGTTCATTTTTCAAATTTGGGTGGAGCAGAAGGCGGAGCTCTCTTTTTCGGACTTCAATGCGAATAGCTGCATGCTGTAACAGCGCTTTACTGTTAGCAGAACAATAAAATGATCGAGCGAAGGTGCTTCAGAAGTCGTGTCGACGTTGAAGAGTATAGGCAGTAGCGAGAACGGCCCTGACGAGTATGCTTGCAAAACTACGGAAGCTCGGCACTGGTTGGCAAGCGCTGTGTTACTGCGTTCGGCTTGTGCTTGCGAGTTTAGCCTCATATTCGGGTTTTATCGCCACAGCGTTTGCCGCTTGCGGTACCACGAAGGTTAGTAGGTGCTACAGACGGCAAACGCTGTGGTGAGAAAGCTTGGTTACGAGGCTAATAACTTTCGAGTGCCTAGTCACGGAAGCTCAGCAGTGCATTGGCTTCTAGGAGCCGTTTTGATGGCAGCTGAATGTGGATTATAAAGCTATAGTATTAATACGTGATAGCATGGTTTGCTGTGGTATTTGGGATTAATAGCACTCGTAATGCAGTAAATTGTACTCGGCTGCGCCTCGTACAATTATTTCTGCATTACTCGTGCTGTTAATCCCAAATACCACAGCAAACCATGCTATTACATATACAAACTGAACGCAAACCAATTTTAAAGAACGTACAACAAAACAGGGGAGCTAGGCCTGGGAATGAGGCTAACGTTAGCTTGTTTTCAGGTATCCTACACAACCTTGTTGAGTTTTTAAAAACCTAGCTGCTGTGTGACAGTCTGAATTATCGAATCCCTGATTTAAAAACACAATTATATGACATTCTTACACAGTACATACAGCCCAGCTCAAATAACAACAAATGCCACTCAGAACACCAGACATTTTTCTGGGAGAGCCTAAGAACGAGAGTAGCTACGCAAGTCTCATGCCCAGACCCTATTCTCTCACAAGGAAAATGGTCTAGTGAACCAAGCTGAAGTTCCTGGGGGCTCATATGTGCTTCATAGATGTATCAGATATTCATGCGTTTACATAGCACACATGACCCCCACCCGTAGCCAAAGTTCAGTGCTATAGTGCGTCAAACTCAGTAATGTGCTCGAAATATGCAACGGAATAATATTCGATTTCTATCCGGGACTGCCACTTATGAAAAACTGACAATTCAATTCACAAGTGTGAGGCTTGCTTCGTACCCATGCAGGCTCTTCCTTGTAGAGGAAAGAACATTATAACATTTGGGAGTCGAAGCTGCTTACTTCTGGTACGTCATCATTCCTGTGGTTTCTAGTAACCACGCCCCAGTTTTGAAAATTATCATGTGATTTTTGCAAGGCCACAAATCTTTCAAAAAGACTGAGGCAGAGAAGGACTGAGAAAAGCAGCAAAAAGCATTAGAAGACATCGGCCAATTAAGTCACAAATCTCAACCAAGCATCCAGAGGGCAAACATGCGATCAAGAGGCAGTTGAACAGCGGACATTTAAGTCTTATTGAGACTTTCAAGACTTGATCATCATGCAATTGCAGCATAAAGTAGGTAAGCCTTGACATGTGACTGTGCAAATGAGTGAGAAACATAACAAGAGGTCTTCCAGGGCTCTCTTCCACAACCTTTCTGTGCTTGCTTGAAACACAAATCTCTACCCTCCCTTCTGCAGCTGCTGCAATGGTATGAACCATGTCAATTCTGAAGCTTCTTGGTCAACATCACCTCGTGTACTACAGCATAAATAGACAAGCAAGCTTTTGAGAGGAGAGAACCCTTGGCAGCAAATTATCAAGAAATGGTGGAGCTATACATGCTCTTTTCACATCTGATATCCGTATGTAGATCCAGTTACAACTGGACCTTCCTAAAATTTAACTTCAGTTAACTATAGTTGGTGCAAAAACAACCGACCAACTCACCAGCTCACTTATGGGTTTGTGTGACGTCACATTGTATAATATTCATTGACAGTTGATAAGCTATGAATCCAGTCCAAGAAACTGTGAATGTAGTTATACAGTTGTACCTGCACCATGCGCGCACAAACTCACACATACAGTACCTTCCACAGCTGGAACAGCAATCGCATGATGTACACACACACACACACACACACACGTTACTCTCCCAGTACCATATACGTTGAAAGTTTCACGGAAATTGCTGCACTAAATTTTTGTGGTTTTAATTTTTGTGATTCACAGTAGCATGCTAACATTATCGTGTGCAACATACATACGTAAATTCGTAGTTTTCAAATTTCAAGAGCGTAGACTAACTCGCAAAATATGTGAAAACTTATCTAATGAGAAAGTTTCAACATACATGGCATGACAATTGTTTGATATATACATACATATGGAAATAAACTATGTATGATCAACCTTCAAAGTGCAAGAGAACTTGTTTGGATTGAGATTTTAGGAGCCTTGTTTACAGATCTCTCCAATTTGTATTGGCAATATTACAGTAAAACTGGGGTGAAGGCCTGAAAATACATTAGCCAACCAGCGTTTGAGTTCTACTAATGACAGGAAGTGAATATATGGTAGAACATGGAAATTTTGAAAATTGGGGTAGTACCTGACCAATCACTTTAAACAAAGTTTGCAGGATTTAAAAACTGTGGCATTCTAGCAAGACACTTCCGAGCAGTGATATTCCCCAGACCCTTCCTCACGTGGCCAGAAGGGTGTGTAGTGTACGGAAGTTGAACATAGCGAAGTGTGTGATGCTATCGCAGACAAAGAGGCCATCTTTATTGAGACCGATCTCAAGAAGTAAACAAGCTACAGAGATGAAACGAAAAGCTACAACTAGTTAAAAGAAAGCCCTAATCTCGCTGCAGCTTCCAAAGGAAACAGGACTGTAACAGTAAATCTACAAGTATCAGAACATACCGAAGATAGCGACTTCCAGTTTGAAAAGTTCACATTTATCTGCACACTTGCACTTCAGTGGTAAGCTTCAAAACTACAGCATAGCTAGGCAAAGCCTTAGGCTATCCATTGCTTTTTACTAGAAGTCTGTAGCTGGTTTACAACTGGAGATATAAAACGGAATACACAACACACAGTCTTGACCGCTTCATTCGTGATGATTATGGTCATCCGCGTAATATTGCAATAACACCTTACAGTCGGTAAAGAGTTAAGTAAGGACTACATGTAAGGATCCGACTGCACCTGGGCATGAAACTTAACAACTTTATGTAAGGACTATATGTAGGCCAGGCTGGATGCTACCAGACAGCATACGTAGGTGAACTTTAGCTAGCCAAAAGACCAGTTCAATCTTGCCCTGCTGTTTCTCTCTAGAGTAAATTGTACAATATGTGTGGCAGTCCTGTGTAGGTTATTCCGTTGCGTATTTCAATCACATTGCTGTGTTTGAAGCGCTGTGTTGTTGAACTTCCGTTAAGGTCGGGGCTCATATGTGTTTCATAGTTGCATGAATATCTAATGAATCTATGAAGCGCATATGAACCCTGCCCTTAACGGAAGTTCAGTGATACGGCGCTTTGAAGACAGCGGTGTGATTGAAATACGCGATGGAATAACTACACGGGACTGCCACATGTACATGCTGGAAGAAAGGGGGTTTGAATGTAGACCCAGATAAACCAGGTCTTCCAAAAATTCATAATCTTTCCTGGGAAGCCGTTGTCAAGGCTCTGGTCTGCAATCAGTAGATTCAACAGTTATCTTTATATACCCTGGCCTTTTTGTAACACTTGTGGGTTTTGTGATCTTACAACCCTCATGTGGTAGAATATTCATTGCAGTTGTGAGCTATTCATTGAACTATGAATGTTGACATACAGACTCACCAACACACAAACACACACACACACACACCACAAACACACACACACACCACACACACACACACACACACACACATACACACAACTGAAGATGACATGGTGTTTGTATTAGGGAGACATTTCATCATAAGTCTGAAAGAGAATACTGGTTTTGTGTTGACAAGTAGAAGGCAAAGGCAGTCTTTACTAAAGAATGCAGAGATCAACGTTCAACCTAGGACACAAATCTCTGCTGCACTGTGCTACCTGCAGGCATGCAGCCTAGAGGACTAGTCCATTGTATTGATACTGGCCTCATTGCTACCAGGCCACTTTTCCCTCCTCCCACGTGGCCTGGGTACGAGGCTAGGACAAGATATTACAAGAAGCACCTCGAGATTCTTTGTCGGGCACCACGCCCCTCACGTCTACCCTCACGTCTACCCTCACGTCTACCTGACGTCATGCATGTGACTCTTTCTCCCAGGCCTTCCCCCTCCGTTTTTATACTGGAAGCGATCAAAAACTGGAGGCAGGAACAGCCAGGGAACGAGGCTAGCCATCACTAATAGTGGGCTTAACTTGGGGTTACTTGTCTTACCGGTAACTCTCTGATGTTACAGACCGAGTGAATACCCAGGTCTTCCAAAAATTTCACTGTATAAACTAATTCAATATTCTGAGTGATACTGCACTAATCAAGCAGCTGTCCTAATATACTCAGCTTTGTTCCTAACACTTGTGGGTTTTGTTCCAGTGTGAGGTGTGAGGGTGTGAGGGTGTGAGGCAGAATATTCATTGCAGTTTATGAGATATTCATTGAGCTGTGAATGTAGTTATGAGTCGATTACACATTAGTCGGTGCACAAAGAGGCTGAGAGACAATTCGTGTTAAAATGGAGGGGATTGCCTTTCAAATTTTAGAGATTAAAAAACGTGGCTTCATCATATATTGACATTAATAACATACAGATGGGATACACAAAAAGTATGCAAACTAGGTAGGGATGATACACTGTACAGCTGGAAAATTTGATGGGGAATTAAATTTGGCAGTTTGGCGGTTAGGGTTGAAACTGTCAAATTATATTATATTATTCGTATGCATGCATTGCATAATGATGTATTTGCATGCAGTAGCACTCTTGGTCCTGTCCGCCACCCCTCTACATGGCTGTACATGTAGCTAGCTCAGCGCTAGCACGTTGCCAGTTTCATTTCTTGTAAACATTCGAACTCGGGCTTTGTTCAAGTACCTCAAGTGAGAGACGACAACGCTCCTTGATAAATGGACCTGAGACCCCACCACCAAATTTAATTCCGCCAATACTTTTTACAGTCGGTTTGGGGCCAAACCGCCAGATTTAAAGACCGCCAATATCTCCGGCTATATGGTAAAATGATATAAAAGTGAAGGTACAAAGCCCCATCCATCCCTACACCTTTTTCACAACAGCATGCAGTGTAGAGCAAAACAGATGTAGGGATAGGGCTTTGTATAGTACATTGCTTGCATAGTTTGCGGCGTGCATACGTACTGTTCAAACAGCAGTGAGTCCTAGCTTACTAATGGGGGCAAAAGAGGGCATTTTCCTCCCTTTGTCAGAATCTTGCCTCCTTTGGAACTTACAAGTCAAGACTGCCTTATCAGTAAATGTAGTAACCAGCTCCATTCATAGATACTTTTGCTTGGAAAAGTGATCTCAGAAGGTCTAAAATCTCGGAGGGTTTAAACTGTAAAATGTTCATTGGTGCAAGCCCCCAGACCCCCTATATAGCTTGGAGGGTTTAAACTGTAAAATGTTCATTGGTGCAAGCCCCCAGACCCCCTATATAGCTTGTATATAAAGCACAACAACACAGTGGGTTCCCCTACCCCTGTTCCCAGGCTTCACACAGCAGTACAAAATGTTAGCCCCATACCTAGGCTCCTCCCCAGAAAAATGGAGAGAGAGGCTGGAGGATCTGATCACGTGCCCTGTGACGTACTATGTGTGGTTTTGATAATCGAATTATTGCCCACGTAGTCCGTACTCAGTGTTATAAGCGCTACACGGCCCTTGTAGTTCTGGCTGTTGCTGAGACTACAGATCGGTACTGAAAAGCTGTTTCACTATTATCTAGCTAGACTCAAGCTCCTAGTATGATATTTGAAGTATAGCTTCTACTGTAGCGCTAAGTTTTACGCTGCCACGACATTGTTTCATTCAAACGACACAGGAGGCAGTCGCCTTATCGACATTGACAGCATTGGTTATCACTCAATATGCGTCTTTGGAAGGCCTCTGTGAACAGCTGTGAGTTCTGTATACTCCTAGCATGCTGTCAGTGAGCGGTAGCCAGCACTGTGAATGTCGATAAAGCGACTGTCTTGAGTGTCGTTTGAGCAGAATGAGGTGTAGGGTAGAAGGTACACTGCTTACCTGCTCTCAGAACTCCAACAACGCTCATGTAGCACTGTTAAGTTAATGCTGAGTATGGACTACGGCAATAATTAGATTATCAAAAGCACACATAGCACATCACGGGCACATGATCAGATCTTCCAGGCTCTCTCCCCATTTTCTGGGGAGGGGCCTGGTTATGAAGCTACAAAATACCACAGTGCAAGCAATGAAAACTGTATGAGGTCTGAGAGTAAGACTAGTGATGCCCCCACCCCAAAAAAAATTTTCAAGTCAACTAGCAGGGAAATTCCTCTAATTTGAAGCCAGAGCATTGCACCCTCCTCAAGAAGAAAAAGGAGATGTGCCATTTGTAAGATTGGAAATGGAGAGTGTAGCCCATTTGATTACCTAACCCTTTTACCGCAACATGCATTTGATTACTTAACAGCAGATAGACACCAAACTGGACTTCAAGGACAATACTTCATTAGTTTTTGAAATGTATTTAAAAATATTAAAGTCTATAATCTGGTATACCGTAGATCTGGAAATTTTCATGGTCTAGGACACCCACAAAAATATTTTGATGGTAATAAATTGATTCTATGTTCCGTGGAGCATGAACAGTTTGCTGCATTTGTGGCTACCACAAAGCTGTTGGCGAACTACTCGTATGCGAAAGAGAACCGAAGAACGCTGTAGACACGTACTGTGCCAGTAAAGACAGATAGTTTATTGGATAAAGAGCGGAGAGATGTCAAGCGTTTGCCATGAGTCACCTGTGGGTATCGAAGAAGAGGCTGTCTCGTGCAAAATAACTAGCTAGCTGCGCTGTGAAACTGTATGTATAAAATGTGTTGACCATAACGATTACCCGTTGTAAAATATATTTCGTGTTTTTTTTTTTATTTTTGTGCTCTACGCAAACCACGAAAATGTTTTTATAATGAAAATTTCCAGATCTATGCTATTTGTTAAGGGTGGTCGGAACTAATGGGGGGGGGGGAGGGGGGCGCGCGTGGCCAGTTGCTAGGGGGTTGTATCTTGGCAATAAAAAGGCTTATAAAAGAACAGCCTGCTGCAACTTAGCGCCCGTGTGGACTACTAAAACACACGTACAAGTTTATGAATCTACCTTGTCCACAAGCTGAACAGACTATTTGTTGATAAACTTTTGAACGGAGTAACTTATTGACTTGGAACATTGTCTACAGAGCTGTTATTATGAGAGGAATCCAATGACAAAACGTTTGCCCAGAAATAATTGTTTTATGACAACAGCTTTTTGCATACTTTTGGATTGGCACAATTGTTAGTTCTGACCACCCTTAATGTGTATTATGTGTTGATCTCGTGGGAGGACACCCCACTGGACAGATAATGGGAATGTAACAGCAGTTTGTACTTACATCTGCCACAGATCATGTGAAAAATATTTCAGGCTTTTCCTACACAACTCTGTCAGTAAAACTGCAATAAAGGACTGAGGACGTGTAGGAAGATGCTTTGTAGACCCAGTTAAAACTAGGTCTTCCAAAAATTTTCCACATACGGTATGGAGACACACATACCACTCATGTTATATACAAACAGTCACCCAGCTGTCTTTATATACTGTGGCTTGTTTCTAACACTTGTGGGTTTGTGTGATGTCATGGATCAATATTCATTGCAGTGTGTGATATTCATTGACAGTTTATTAGTATTCATTGACAATATGTGAGCTGTGAATCTGCTCATACAATGTGCACCAACCCTAGTTCCCAGGCTCACCTAGCCTCGTACCCAGGCTCCTCCCTGCTTTTCTGCATGAGAGCCTGGGTATGAGGCTAGGCTCACCCACTCTGGAGCCTGAATATTCCCAGGCAGGGAGACCTACCTTGGTATCTTGTGAGCATGATGTGATCGGAAAAGGGTTATACATTTGCAAAACAAAAGGCAACATTTTGTGGACTGTTCAACCAGCTATACGTTCAATGCTTGGTGTGTAGAATATTTGCCTCCACTAGCTGGATATGTGTAGTCAGTTGCTCAGTACTTTTGCTCTTTTTGATGCTCTGAGCCTCCATGCTTTCTACCACCATTCTACCTTTGGTGTCGCTCACATGAGGAAAAACACTAGGCTCTCCCTGCCTTCACAATTGCCATGTTTGCGTGCCAGACCACCATTGGTATAAATAGTGTAGAACTCAACCATTCTTTTACTCTTTGATTAGCGTTCACAACTAGGGTACATGCAAGCAGAAAGCCTGCCAAAACCGTGACATACATTTGAAATTACACGTGGGAGTGAGACTGCAACACGACTACCAAGCCTCGAGCATCACTACACTTAGGTCACGCCTCTTAGTATGTCACGCCTCCTACACCCAACCATTACGATTACCAAGCGATTACCAAGCCTTGCTCCGCTTCACTGCGGTCGGCAATAATACACAATAACAGAAGGGTGGTGAAAAATAGGCCGGAGATCATCATCACAATGGTACAATGCATACACACACATGTACACACACATACACACACACACACACACATCCACAGATTACAGTGCCACCCTGCGACAGCCTCACTTATGCTGTCTTGCCCCTTACCCACATCCTTAACCTCCCTCACCTGATTTTTTTCCCTTTCTACTCTGCAACAGTCTCCCTTACAACACCTGCAGCTTCAGGGAGGGATTTGGGAATCTGCCATTCTGACTCAGAGACCGCAGGGTTGTACTCTACTGGGGTAAAATGGAAGCAGAGGGGAGGTAGTACGTGTGACTCATGGGGACTTCAAAATGTGTAAAAAAAAATACACTAAAATTTATGTTAGGGAAACAATTAGAAAAGCTACACACAGTATATGACAGAAAAGAGGCAATGCAAAGTTCCAAACATTTGTGAACTAGTTCATGAACAGTTTTAGTGAGCAAATAGTTCAGAACTGTTTGTGGACTAACAAATGTTCAACTATATGTACCGTACGTTCATGAACATTTGTTACAACCCTTTACCGACCAAAGACGCGTATACGTGTCATGCATAATTCACCGCTGAATGACCAATGACGCATATACGTGTCATGGGTACTTTGGTATGTTGTACGCGAGTTTCCGTCGACTGTAGCGATTTATTAGGGACTATCTACGCTATTAATCATATTCATTGCACCCACCAGAAGCTAAACGTGCACAATGGAATTGCAAATAGACAACATACGAGCCGGAAGTTGAACATTATGGGGTGTAAGACTCTAGCAATCGACAGGGCCGAGTTCATTGTGACCGATCTCGAGAAGTACACAAGCTATGAAGATGAAATAAACAGCAGCGTAGAGCTAAAAGAAAGCTCTAACTTCCATGCAGATTTCAATTGTACTGCCAAGTTATAAGTACTGGAACAGATCGAAAGTCGCGACTTCCGGTATCACAACTTCCGGTTTATTTCACAGCTTCTGCTTTAGCGATAAGCTTCAAAACTACAGTGAAGCTGGGCAAAGCCTAAGGTACTCCATTGCTTTTTACCAGAAGTTTGTAGCTGTTTTACAACTGGAGATATAATATGGAATACGCAACACGTTCTCTGAACCGTTTCGCTCATAATTATTATGGTTTTCTACGTTAACATTGCAATCACGCGTTACGGTCGGTAAAGAGAGCAGACCACCGTACTGGTTGACCTGAAATGAGCAGAGCTGGTAACAGTAGTGGGATGCCGTCTCCTTCAGCAGAACAGTACAGTGGTTTTACTGCTATGAAACGTTTACAACATAATTCATGAGGTTGGCAAACTATGTTGATTAGTGCTGCTACTCATAGTACTAGCCTCTGGTTAGCCTTCCCCACCAGTTTTAGTGCTGCTACTCATAGTACCAGCCTCTGGTTAGCCTTCCCCACCAGTTTTAGTGCTGCTACTCATAGTACTAGCCATCTGGTTAGCCTTCCCAACCAGTTTTAGTGCTGCTACTCATAGTACTAGCCTCTGGTTAGCCTTCCCCACCAGTTTTAGTGCTGCTACTCATAGTACTAGCCTCTGGTTAACCTTCCCCACCAGTTTTAGTGCTGCTACTCATAGTACCAGCCTCTGGTTAGCCTTCCCCACCAGTTTTAGTGCTGCTACTCATAGTACTAGCCTCTGGTTAGCCTTCCCCACCAGTTTTAGTGCTGCTACTCATAGTACTAGCCTCTGGTTAACCTTCCCCACCAGTTTTAGTGCTGCTACTCATAGTACCAGCCTCTGGTTAGCCTTCCCCACCAGTTTTAGTGCTGCTACTCATAGTACCAGCCTCTGGTTAGCCTTCCCCACCAGTTTTAGTGCTGCTACTCATAGTACTAGCCTCTGGTTAGCCTTCCCCACCAGTTTTAGTGTTGCTACTCATAGTACCAGCCTCTGGTTAACCTTCCCCACCAGTTTTAGTGCTGCTACTCATAGTACTAGCCATCTGGTTAGCCTTCCCCACCAGTTTTAGTGCTGCTACTCATAGTACTAGCCTCTGGTTAGCCTTCCCCACCAGTTTTAGTGTTGCTACTCATAGTACCAGCCTCTGGTTAACCTTCCCCACCAGTTTTAGTGCTGCTACTCATAGTACTAGCCATCTGGTTAGCCTTCCCCACCAGTTTTAGTGCTGCTACTCATAGTACTAGCCTCTGGTTAGCCTTCCCCACCAGTTTTAGTGTTGCTACTCATAGTACCAGCCTCTGGTTAACCTTCCCCACCAGTTTTAGTGCTGCTACTCATAGTACTAGCCATCTGGTTAGCCTTCCCCACCAGTTTTAGTGCTGCTACTCATAGTACTAGCCTCTGGTTAGCCTTCCCCACCAGTTTTAGTGCTGCTACTCATAGTACCAGCCTCTGGTTAGCCTTCCCCACCAGTTTTAGTGCTGCTACTCATAGTACTAGCCTCTGGTTAGCCTTCCCCACCAGTTTTAGTGCTGCTACTCATAGTACCAGCCTCTGGTTAACCTTCCCCACCAGTTTTAGTGCTGCTACTCATAGTACTAGCCATCTGGTTAGCCTTCCCCACCAGTTTAAAGCAAGGGAAAGCTCTAAAAACGTGGCCACACTGTGCTCAGCAGCCCAATTACACAGAACCACACCTACCAGAAATGCACTGAAAACCTCTTATTAGTATAATTAACAGCATGGTTTCGAGTGCAATTTGGGATTAATAGCATGAGTGAATGGCTGATAATTGCACGAGGCGAAGCCGAGTGCAATTATGCCATTCATGAGTGCTATTAATCCCAAATTGCATGAGAAAACATGCTGTTACTTGTTAATCATAAACTTCGCCTAGTTTACAGTATGCTATAATAAGTATGAGTATGTATGTGATGTGGTGGTTTATAGTATACAAGTTTACAGTAAACTGTATAGTTTACACCAAATTGTTGTCACTTACAAGTTACAAGTTTACATTATGTTAATATAGTTTACAGCAAATTGTTGTTGCTTACAAGTTACAAGTTTACATTATGTTAATATAGTTTACAGCAAATTGCTACTGACCAATCAGTGAGCGATTACACCTTGCACGGTTTTGTAGTTTTTGTATTTTTTGTCCAATGAGAATCTTTCCTACCTGTGCAATTACAAAAATAATTGCACACCTTTCTATGGGAGTAAATGTATTGACACTAAATAAGTATATGATTAGTATAATTAACAGCATGGTTTCGAGTGCAATTTGGGATTAATAGCTCGAGTGAATGGCTGTTAATTGCACGAGGTGAAAGCCGAGTGCAATTATGCCATTCATGAGTGCTATTAATCCCAAATTACACGAGAAAACATGCTGTTACTTGTTAATCATATACTCTGCCTAGTTTACAGTATGCTATAATAAGTATGAGTATGTATGTGATGTGGTGGTTTATAGTATACAAGTTTACAGTAAACGGTATAGTTTACACCAAATTGTTGTCACTTACAAGTTACAAGTTTACATTATGTTAATATAGTTTACAGCAAATTGTTGTCGCTTACAAGTTACAAGTTTACATTATGTTAATATAGTTTACAGCAAATTGCTACTGACCAATCAGTGAGCGATTACACCTTGCACGGGTTTTGTATTTTTTGTATTTTTTGTCCAATCAGAATCTTTCCTACCTGTGCAATTACAAAAATAATTGCACACCTTTCTATGGGAGTAAATGTATTGACACTAAATAAGTATATGATTATAGCTACAATTATGTTATAGATAAACCACAGTAGACAGGGATTTATCGTCCATAAACCACCCGAGCCCGAGGGCGCAGCCCGAGGGCGAGGGTTGTTTATGGACCATAAATCCCTGTCTACTGTGGTTTATCTGTTATATTCTCCACTCTGATTGGTCCTTGTTGTTATTAGTAAATACACATGGTAGTTTTCACTGTAAACAAGGTATGTTATTAGTAAACATGTAAAGTAATTTACACTCTAAACAAGGTAGCTTATAGGAAACACCATTAAATTACAACTTCCTGTGGTATATGGAACAGAATCTACAGAATCTACAACTTCCTGTCAGTATATGGAAAATAATACCCACCTGTTACCACAGAAACAAGGGTGAAGTGGAGTATATACTAGTAATCCATCCCAGAGTTCAAATAAAATAAAGACTAAGAGCTCCTGATATACATGAATCAGCAAAACTCCCCAGGGGTATATTAGTTAGCAAGTGCTATTGAACAGTAATGGTCTACCAATTACCGACCGCATCTCTGTTTTTACTTTTCTGGTTTGAGACAAAGAATTTGAGACAAAGACTAATAGGCAGGTCATTATCGGTCTAAGAACACAGCAGAGACAGAGCTTGAACATTGTTAGTGGGTGGATACAACATAAGGTACAATCTTATGGTTTATGTATCTAGCGCCCCTCCCCTCTTGTCACATTGTAATGTTCCCAACTTGTGATATACAACATGAAATTCTCACAGAATTATTGAAGAAGACATGAAATATTTCAAGACCATATGATTCAGAAACTGAAATTTCATGTGGTCATTAAATACTTCACACTTTGTTCAACTAGTTTTGTTATGTTATATTTCGTGTACAAACACTTGACGCAAGTTTTCACATTTCCATATGAAGGAAGTGAAATGCACTGAACAGCAAGTGACAGCACATGCATCACGTGCTTATAGGTGAGATGTGCTGAACAAGTGGGCACAAGTACATATAGACCCAGTACAGAACCAGGTCTTCCAAAAATTTTTAAGTATACCAAACAGCAAGATGCATATGACTCCAGCAGAACAACATACATTGTAGCAGCTGTCCTTATATACCCAGGCTTGTTTCCAACACTTGTGGGTTTTGTGAAATATTCATTGACAGTTTTCAAGCTATTCATTGAGCTGTGAATACTAGGAATGCTAGATAAATCTGTGTTGCAGTGACACTGCATGTGTGTGCATTAGTGAAGTTGAAAAATAGGTGGGAATCGTACTTGTCTATTATAATCTCTTATAAGCAATTGAGGATATAGTGCGTCATAATTTAGTTCTATACTGAGTATATATGTTCCGCGCAATCTGAGAATTTGCGCAATCTCGAGATTGCGTTGCGCATTCTCAGAATCCCGAGATTGCGTTCTAACCTCGAGATTGCACAGGCAATCTGGAGATTGCGTAACACATGTGCGCAATCTGGAGATTGCGTAACACATGTGCGCAATCTGGAGATTGCGTAATACGCGTGCGCAATCTGGAGATTGCGTAACATGTGTGCGCAATCTACGAACTTTGCCTGTACGCCCGACAGTGAGTGATCTACTGTGTAGCTCGCAGGATGGAAGACATCCTTGATAAGCGGCGTCTACCTCCATAGGAGGCATACTGCGATCTGGAAGAGGTGGTAATGCTGTGTATTGATGAGCAACAGAAGAGAAGGTCGCGTTCGAAGTTTGCCTGTCGATCGTAGTTGGCCACAGTCAGCTTATATGCCACATGCTACTGGTTCAATCGAGTGTATACTATCTAATTGTGTCAGCGACAGTTGAAACGTACCTTCGCTGAAACTGTCAGCCATCTTTTGCGTGTATTATTGGTCATTTTCAGGTACACAGCGGGTACCCGCGTTTCCACCATTGTAGCTGAGTAAGGCAGGTTTGTTTTCAACCAAGCTAAGCCAAACTATCATTGCCTGAACTCTGCTATTTTACAAGATATAACGCAAATTATGAATCAACACTACACAAAGTCGCCATTTTTTAGTAGCTTCTCGAGATGGTTTCTGCACATGCGCGTTGGGGTAAAAGAGATTGCGCACTATACTTGCGCAATCTCGAGTTAGCGCAATGTAGTGCGCAATCTCGAGATTGCGCAAGTATAGTGCGCAATCTCGAGATTAGAACGCAATCTCGGGATTCTGAGAATGCGCAACGCAATCTTGAGATTGCGCAAATTCTCAGATTGCGCGGAACATATATGTACATGCAACACGTAGCAACCGCAATCACTCGTTGATTTTTCAGTTTCACCAACACACACACACACACACACGCACACACACATGCACACACGCACACGCACACACACACACACACACACACACACACACACACACACACACACACACACACACATAGCAACTGCGATCACTCATGTCAATTTTGAAAGACAGCTGCACAGAGACAACCTGGATAAGACCAGCCAGCTGACTGCATTTTGTGAAGGAGTTATCTCACAGCCACCCAGTGGAGCTGATGAGGCCTGGTATTGGCTGCAACACATCCTGCACAGAGCATGACTTTGCATAACAGGTTATTTTTCAGGGAGATGTGGTTCATTGATTGCTCATGCTAAATACAGCTATAGTTCATTTAGGTTGTTCAAACTTCTAGTCATTGGAAAAGTACTCCTTCCGATCAAGGCAAGACTATGGGTTTTGTAACCTCGTTGTGTGGACAATGATGGAGCGATGAAGGTACTCAGCTCTTCGCTTATGGGAATTATCCACGTATTTGTCCATTCCAGCTAAACACTGCAACATGTGACTGACATAATTTTTCCTTTTGAAGTTCACCAATCACCTCAAGCGAAGCAATTAATACTGTTGCCATCAAAGCGATATTGTTTCTGACTTTAAAATCACCCGTATGTGTTTCACAGGGAGTATAACCCTGCAGTGAGGCCTTTCAGCAGGTGAACAGAAGTTGACTGTAATTTTAGTGTAGCGGAGTAGTTTGCAGGGTTACCAAGGGAACTTAGTGCATATGCGCAAACAGTGTGTACCAGGCTCTCTTTCCTCCTCCCCCGTACAACAGTATGGGAGAGCATGGTCGGTGGCAGCCATGTTTCATACGGGAGAAGTCGACATGACTCATGGAGGTTAGTGCAACGGAGCAGATTTTACGGAAATCTCCAATTCCCAGATATTCTGGGGGAACTGATCATGTGCAAACAGTGTGTACCAGGCTCTTTTTTTTTCACCCACGCATGAGAGCCTGGGAATGAGGCTAGGGTTTTAGTCCCTTTAAACTCCCAACCCATACCTACTACAGAAAGAGCAGGACTACTCCCCAACCTAAAAGCTTTTTTTGTTACAGTTAAGATTAGAAGGGGCCGAACTCACTATAATGGAGGGCTTGGTACAGTTTTACTACTCCGAACTCAGTCTATAGGGGGCAATATCAAGTTCGAAGGGGCCGAACTCACTGTGATGGAGAGTATGGTACAGTTCGATAGTTAACTAAAACAACACTGGTAGCTACGTCACGTTCTTAGGATGTATGCTTATATAACACCCTAGCTTACGTCACATCCTAGCTCAGAACGTCTGTGTAACATTCTAAGCTACCAGGCTCTTTTTTCTCCACCAAATGGGGAGAGAGCCTGGAAGATCTGATAACGTGCCCTGTGATGTACTATGTGTGGTTTTTATAATCGAATTATTGCCCACGCAGTACATACTCAGTGTTATAAGTGCTACACAGCCCTTGTAGTTCTGGATGTCGCTGAGACTACAGATCGGGACAAAACAGTTTTTACTTGCATCCATCGTGTGAAAAACATTCCAGACATTCTCTATACAACTCTGTCAGCAACCCTCCCTCCAATGAAGGATTGGGGAAGATAGTTTGTAGACCCAGTTAAACTAGGTCTTCCTAAAATTTTCCTGATTTTGTCACAATGCTCACACCACTAACCAGAAATCAGTCACCCAGCTGTACCCTGGTTTGTTCCTAACACTTGTGGGTTTGTGTGACGTCATATAGCATGGTAGTGTGTCATATTCATTGACAGTTTATTAGTATTCATTGACAATATGTGAGCTGTGAATCTGCTCATACAATGTGCACCAACCCTAGTTCCCAGGCTCACCTAGCCTCGTACCCAGGCTCCTCCCTGCTTTTCTGCATGAGAGCCTGGGTATGAGGCTAGGCTCACCCACTCTGGAGCCTGAATATTCCCAGGCAGGGAGACCTACCTTGGTATCTTGTGAGCATGATGTGATCGGAAAAGGGTTATACATTTGCAAAACAAAAGGCAACATTTTGTGGACTGTTCAACCAGCTATACGTTCAATGCTTGGTGTGTAGAATATTTGCCTCCACTAGCTGGATATGTGTAGTCAGTTGCTCAGTACTTTTGCTCTTTTTGATGCTCTGAGCCTCCATGCTTTCTACCACCATTCTACCTTTGGTGTCGCTCACATGAGGAAAAACACTAGGCTCTCCCTGCCTTCACAATTGCCATGTTTGCGTGCCAGACCACCATTGGTATAAATAGTGTAGAACTCAACCATTCTTTTACTCTTTGATTAGCGTTCACAACTAGGGTACATGCAAGCAGAAAGCCTGCCAAAACCGTGACATACATTTGAAATTACACGTGGGAGTGAGACTGCAACACGACTACCAAGCCTCGAGCATCACTACACTTAGGTCACGCCTCTTAGTATGTCACGCCTCCTACACCCAACCATTACGATTACCAAGCGATTACCAAGCCTTGCTCCGCTTCACTGCGGTCGGCAATAATACACAATAACAGAAGGGTGGTGAAAAATAGGCCGGAGATCATCATCACAATGGTACAATGCATACACACACATGTACACACACATACACACACACACACACACATCCACAGATTACAGTGCCACCCTGCGACAGCCTCACTTATGCTGTCTTGCCCCTTACCCACATCCTTAACCTCCCTCACCTGATTTTTTTCCCTTTCTACTCTGCAACAGTCTCCCTTACAACACCTGCAGCTTCAGGGAGGGATTTGGGAATCTGCCATTCTGACTCAGAGACCGCAGGGTTGTACTCTACTGGGGTAAAATGGAAGCAGAGGGGAGGTAGTACGTGTGACTCATGGGGACTTCAAAATGTGTAAAAAAAAATACACTAAAATTTATGTTAGGGAAACAATTAGAAAAGCTACACACAGTATATGACAGAAAAGAGGCAATGCAAAGTTCCAAACATTTGTGAACTAGTTCATGAACAGTTTTAGTGAGCAAATAGTTCAGAACTGTTTGTGGACTAACAAATGTTCAACTATATGTACCGTACGTTCATGAACATTTGTTACAACCCTTTACCGACCAAAGACGCGTATACGTGTCATGCATAATTCACCGCTGAATGACCAATGACGCATATACGTGTCATGGGTACTTTGGTATGTTGTACGCGAGTTTCCGTCGACTGTAGCGATTTATTAGGGACTATCTACGCTATTAATCATATTCATTGCACCCACCAGAAGCTAAACGTGCACAATGGAATTGCAAATAGACAACATACGAGCCGGAAGTTGAACATTATGGGGTGTAAGACTCTAGCAATCGACAGGGCCGAGTTCATTGTGACCGATCTCGAGAAGTACACAAGCTATGAAGATGAAATAAACAGCAGCGTAGAGCTAAAAGAAAGCTCTAACTTCCATGCAGATTTCAATTGTACTGCCAAGTTATAAGTACTGGAACAGATCGAAAGTCGCGACTTCCGGTATCACAACTTCCGGTTTATTTCACAGCTTCTGCTTTAGCGATAAGCTTCAAAACTACAGTGAAGCTGGGCAAAGCATAAGGTACTCCATTGCTTTTTACCAGAAGTTTGTAGCTGTTTTACAACTGGAGATATAATACGGAATACGTAACACGTTCTCTGAACCGTTTCGCTCATAATTATTATGGTTTTCTACGTTAACATTGCAATCACGCGTTACGGTCGGTAAAGAGAGCAGACCACCGTACTGGTTGACCTGAAATGAGCAGAGCTGGTAACAGTAGTGGGATGCCGTCTCCTTCAGCAGAACAGTACAGTGGTTTTACTGCTATGAAACGTTTACAACATAATTCATGAGGTTGGCAAACTATGTTGATTAGTGCTGCTACTCATAGTACTAGCCATCTGGTTAGCCTTCCCCACCAGTTTTAGTGCTGCTACTCATAGTACTAGCCTCTGGTTAGCCTTCCCCACCAGTTTTAGTGCTGCTACTCATAGTACTAGCCTCTGGTTAACCTTCCCCACCAGTTTTAGTGCTGCTACTCATAGTACTAGCCTCTGGTTAACCTTCCCCACCAGTTTTAGTGCTGCTACTCATAGTACCAGCCTCTGGTTAGCCTTCCCCACCAGTTTTAGTGCTGCTACTCATAGTACTAGCCTCTGGTTAGCCTTCCCCACCAGTTTTAGTGCTGCTACTCATAGTACTAGCCTCTGGTTAACCTTCCCCACCAGTTTTAGTGCTGCTACTCATAGTACCAGCCTCTGGTTAGCCTTCCCCACCAGTTTTAGTGCTGCTACTCATAGTACCAGCCTCTGGTTAGCCTTCCCCACCAGTTTTAGTGCTGCTACTCATAGTACTAGCCTCTGGTTAGCCTTCCCCACCAGTTTTAGTGTTGCTACTCATAGTACCAGCCTCTGGTTAACCTTCCCCACCAGTTTTAGTGCTGCTACTCATAGTACTAGCCATCTGGTTAGCCTTCCCCACCAGTTTTAGTGCTGCTACTCATAGTACTAGCCTCTGGTTAGCCTTCCCCACCAGTTTTAGTGCTGCTACTCATAGTACTAGCCTCTGGTTAGCCTTCCCCACCAGTTTTAGTGTTGCTACTCATAGTACTAGCCTCTGGTTAGCCTTCCCCACCAGTTTTAGTGCTGCTACTCATAGTACCAGCCTCTGGTTAACCTTCCCCACCAGTTTTAGTGCTGCTACTCATAGTACTAGCCATCTGGTTAGCCTACCCCACCAGTTTAAAGCAAGGGAAAGCTCTAAAAACGTGGCCACACTGTGCTCAGCAGCCCAATTACACAGAACCACACCTACCAGAAATGCACTGAAAACCTCTTATTAGTATAATTAACAGCATGGTTTCGAGTGCAATTTGGGATTAATAGCTCGAGTGAATGGCTGTTAATTGCACGAGGTGAAAGCCGAGTGCAATTATGCCATTCATGAGTGCTATTAATCCCAAATTACACGAGAAAACATGCTGTTACTTGTTAATCATATACTCTGCCTAGTTTACAGTATGCTATAATAAGTATGAGTATGTATGTGATGTGGTGGTTTATAGTATACAAGTTTACAGTAAACGGTATACCTGCGGCTCGTGAAAATACGACCGCACACTCGTGCAATATCCAGCCATATTGCCCTCTCACCCATCAAATAATATATATGTATGTGATGTGGTGGTTTATAGTATACAAGTTTACAGTAAACGGTATAGTTTACACCAAATTGTTGTCACTTACAAGTTACAAGTTTACATTATGTTAATATAGTTTACAGCAAATTGTTGTCGCTTACAAGTTACAAGTTTACATTATGTTAATATAGTTTACAGCAAATTGCTACTGACCAATCAGTGAGCGATTACACCTTGCACGGGTTTTGTATTTTTTGTATTTTTTGTCCAATCAGAATCTTTCCTACCTGTGCAATTACAAAAATAATTGCACACCTTTCTATGGGAGTAAATGTATTGACACTAAATAAGTATATGATTATAGCTACAATTATACTAGTAATCCATCCCATAGTTCAAATAACATGTGGGTACAAAATAAAGACTAAGAGCTCCTGATATACATAACATGAATCAGCAAACTCCCCAGGGGTATATTAGTTAGCAAGTGCTATTGAACAGTAATGGTCTACCAATTACCGACCGCATCTCTGTTTTTACTTTTCTGGTTTGAGACAAAGAATTTGAGACAAAGACTAATAGGCAGGTCATTATCGGTCTAAGAACACAGCAGAGACAGAGCTTGAACATTGTTAGTGGGTGGATACAACATAAGGTACAATCTTATGGTTTATGTATCTAGCGCCCCTCCCCTCTTGTCACATTGTAATGTTCCCAACTTGTGATATACAACATGAAATTCTCACAGAATTATTGAAGAAGACATGAAATATTTCAAGACCATATGATCCAGAAACTGAATTTCATGTGGTCATTAAATACTTCACACTTTGTTCAACTAGTTTTGTTATGTTATATTTCGTGTACAAACACTTGACGCAAGTTTTCACATTTCCATATGAAGGAAGTGAAATGCACTGAACAGTAAGTGACAGCACATGCATCACGTGCTTATAGGTGAGATGTGCTGAACAAGTGGGCACAAGTACATATAGACCCAGTACAGAACCAGGTCTTCCAAAAATTTTTAAGTATACCAAACAGCAAGATGCATATGACTCCAGCAGAACAACATACATTGTAGCAGCTGTCCTTATATACCCAGGCTTGTTTCCAACACTTGTGGGTTTTGTGAAATATTCATTGACAGTTTTCAAGCTATTCATTGAGCTGTGAATACTAGGAATGCTAGATAAATCTGTGTTGCAGTGACACTGCATGTGTGTGAGTTAGTGAAGTTGAAAAATAGGTGGGAATCGTACTTGTCTATTATAATCTCTTATAAGCAATTGAGGATATAGTGCGTCATAATTTAGTTCTATACTGAGTATATATGTTCCGCGCAATCTGAGAATTTGCGCAATCTCGAGATTGCGTTGCGCATTCTCAGAATCCCGAGATTGCGTTCTAACCTCGAGATTGCACAGGCAATCTGGAGATTGCGTAACACATGTGCGCAATCTGGAGATTGCGTAACACATGTGCACAATCTGGAGATTGCATAATACGTGTGTGCAATCTGGAGATTGCGTAACACGTGTGCGCAATCTACGAACTTTGCCTGTACGCCCGACAGTGAGTGATCTACTGTGTAGCTCGCAGGATGGAAGACATCCTTGATAAGCGGCGTCTACCTCCATAGGAGGCATACTGCGATCTGGAAGAGGTGGTAATGCTGTGTATTGATGAGCAACAGAAGAGAAGGTCGCGTTCGAAGTTTGCCTGTCGATCGTAGTTGGCCACAGTCAGCTTATATGCCACACGCTACTGGTTCAATCGAGTGTATACTATCTAATTGTGTCAGCGACAGTTGAAACGTACCTTCGCTGAAACTGTCAGCCATCTTTTGCGTGTATTATTGGTCATTTTCAGGTACACAGCGGGTACCCGCGTTTCCACCATTGTAGCTGAGTAAGGCAGGTTTGTTTTCAACCAAGCTAAGCCAAACTATCATTGCCTGAACTCTGCTATTTTACAAGATATAACGCAAATTATGAATCAACACTACACAAAGTCGCCATTTTTTAGTAGCTTCTCGAGATGGTTTCTGCACATGCGCGTTGGGGTAAAAGAGATTGCGCACTATACTTGCGCAATCTCGAGTTAGCGCAATGTAGTGCGCAATCTCGAGATTGCGCAAGTATAGTGCGCAATCTCGAGATTAGAACGCAATCTCGGGATTCTGAGAATGCGCAACGCAATCTTGAGATTGCGCAAATTCTCAGATTGCGCGGAACATATATGTACATGCAACACGTAGCAACCGCAATCACTCGTTGATTTTTCAGTTTCACCAACACACACACACACACACACGCACACACACATGCACACACGCACACGCACACACACACACACACACACACACACACACACACACACACACACACACACACACACACACACACACACACACACACACACACACACACACATAGCAACTGCGATCACTCATGTCAATTTTGAAAGACAGCTGCACAGAGACAACCTGGATAAGACCAGCCAGCTGACTGCATTTTGTGAAGGAGTTATCTCACAGCCACCCAGTGGAGCTGATGAGGCCTGGTATTGGCTGCAACACATCCTGCACAGAGCATGACTTTGCATAACAGGTTATTTTTCAGGGAGATGTGGTTCATTGATTGCTCATGCTAAATACAGCTATAGTTCATTTAGGTTGTTCAAACTTCTAGTCATTGGAAAAGTACTCCTTCCGATCAAGGCAAGACTATGGGTTTTGTAACCTCGTTGTGTGGACAATGATGGAGCGATGAAGGTACTCAGCTCTTCGCTTACGGGAATTATCCACGTATTTGTCCATTCCAGCTAAACACTGCAACATGTGACTGACATAATTTTTCCTTTTGAAGTTCACCAATCACCTCAAGCGAAGCAATTAATACTGTTGCCATCAAAGCGATATTGTTTCTGACTTTAAAATCACCCGTATGTGTTTCACAGGGAGTATAACCCTGCAGTGAGGCCTTTCAGCAGGTGAACAGAAGTTGACTGTAATTTTAGTGTAGCGGAGTAGTTTGCAGGGTTACCAAGGGAACTTAGTGCATATGCGCAAACAGTGTGTACCAGGCTCTCTTTCCTCCTCTCCCGTACAACAGTATGGGAGAGCATGGTCGGTGGCAGCCATGTTTCATACGGGAGAAGTCGACATGACTCATGGAGGTTAGTGCAACGGAGCAGATTTTACGGAAATCTCCAATTCCCAGATATTCTGGGGGAACTGAGCATGTGCAAACAGTGTGTACCAGGCTCTTTTTTTTTCACCCACGCATGAGAGCCTGGGAATGAGGCTAGGGTTTTAGTCCCTTTAAACTCCCAACCCATACCTACTACAGAAAGAGCAGGACTACTCCCCAACCTAAAAGCTTTTTTTGTTACAGTTAAGATTAGAAGGGGCCGAACTCACTATAATGGAGGGCTTGGTACAGTTTTACTACTCCGAACTCAGTCTATAGGGGGCACTATCAAGTTCGAAGGGGCCGAACTCACTGTGATGGAGAGTATGGTACAGTTCGATAGTTAACTAAAACAACACTGGTAGCTACGTCACGTTCTTAGGATGTATGCTTATATAACACCCTAGCTTACGTCACATCCTAGCTCAGAACGTCTGTGTAACATTCTAAGCTACCAGGCTCTTTTTTCTCCACCAACACATGAGAGCCTGGGAATGAGGCTATGGGTTTTGGTCCTGACATAATGGCATACACAGTCTGGTTTTTGTTACTAACTGTATGCCATACATACAAAGGAAGCTCCTATTTCAGGAAAATAGGGCAAATGAAACCACAGTAAAAGACTACTTAACTACATTTAATAACCCTTTAACCACTGATGACAAGTATACTAAAACCACAGTAAAAGACTACTTAACTACATTTAATAACCCTTTAACCACTGATGACAAGTATACTAAAACCACAGTAAAAGACTACTTAACTACATCTACATCTTGATAGAGCTAGAAAATACAAAATGTTAGCCTCGTACCCAGCCTCCCCCCAGAAAAATGGGGAGAGAGCCTGGAAGATCTGATAACGTGCCCTGTGATGTACTATGTGTGGTTTTGATAATCGAATTATTGCCCACGCAGTACATACTCAGTGTTATAAGTGCTACACAGCCCTTGTAGTTCTGGATGTCGCTGAGACTACAGATCGGGACAAAACAGTTTGTACTTGCATCAGTCACGTGAAAAACATTCCAGACATTCTCTATACAACTCTGTCAGCAACCCTCCCTCCAATGAAGGATTGGGGAAGATAGTTTGTAGACCCAGTTAAACTAGGTCTTCCTAAAATTTTCCTGATTTTGTCACAATGCTCACACCACTAACCAGAAATCAGTCACCCAGCTGTACCCTGGTTTGTTCCTAACACTTGTGGGTTTGTGTGACGTCGTATAGCATGGTAGTGTGTCATATTCATTGACAGTTTATTAGTATTCATTGACAATATGTGAGCTGTGAATCTGCTCATACAATGCGTACCAACCCTTGTTTCCAGGCTCACCTAGCCTCGTACCCAGGCTCCTCCCCGCTTTTCTGCATGGGGAGGTGCCTGGGTGTGAGTGTAGGCTCACCCACTCTGGAGCCTGAACATGCCCAGGCAGAGACACCAAGCTTGGTATCTTTTGTCATGTGAGCATGATGTTATTGGAAAAGGGTTATACATTTGCAAAACAAAAGGGCAACATTTTGTGCACTGTTCAACCAGCTATACGTTCAACGCTTGGCGCATAGAATATTTGCCTCCACTAGCTAGATATGTGTAGTCAGTTGCTCAGTACTTTTGCCCTTTTTGATGCTCTGAGCCTCCATGCTTTCTACCACCATTCTACCTTCGGTGTCGCTCACATGAGGAAAAATACTAGGCTCTCCCTGCCTTCACAATTGCCATGTTTGCGTGCCAGAGCACCATTAGTGTAGACCTCAACCATTTTTTTACTCTTTGATTAGCATTCACAACTAGGGTACATACTTGCAGAAAGCCTCGCACATGAAGCAGAGGGCCAAAAGCATGACAGAAGGGTGGTGAAAAATAGGCCGGAGATCATCATCACAACGGTACAATGCACACCCACACACAAACTCAATGCACACCCACACACACACACACACACACACAGAGAGAGAGAGAGTGTAAAGCAAGGAGAGTATATGTGTATTTGCAGATATGTAGACCTAGTCATACTAAGTCTTCCAAAAATTTTTTTTTCCAATTCGGAAATAATACCTGCCAATAAACGCACAGGTAGTCCTGATTGCCTAAGTAGTAATATACCACTGTAGCCTTTATATACTCCAGCCTGTTCGTAACAATTATGGGTTTTGTAGAACACATATTCATTGACAGTTTGGCTTATTCATTGACAGTTGATGAGCTGTGAATCTAGTTATGCATGTTGCTGGGAGACTTGGGAGTTGGCAGTCATTGGTCTACGGAACGGACCAGAACAGAACATAACAGCTCTGTCACAATATTTCACGAAACGGAGTTGGTTCCTACTGTACTACTTGCATGACTGGCGTGCTATTATTGCAAATACCGCCTTGTGTAGCCTCGTTCCCAGGCTCTCCCCTCGCCCCGACGAAAATAAAAACGGAGGGGGAGAGCCTGGGACCGATTTGCACGTGATATCGTGGCATGTAGACGTCACAGCAATAATTACAAGAGTTGTGACGCAATTATGCAGCCACGTGAGTGGCTGACTCGAACAGCTACGATATACTACTGAAACAAGTGAGCTGTGACTGCGTCGATGAGACCTCGGCATGGGTCAAACAGCAGCGACGGTGGAGAAGTACCCAGTACATAGGAAAAACTATATGTGTAAATAATATTGAAGTTACAGTAAACACTTGCACATGTACACGTGTTTATAGTGATAGCAACAAAGGACCAATCAGGTGGGATATATAAGTTATAGCACAGGTGGCCAGGGATTTATGGCTGTAGTAAACAAACCTTGTCTTCGGGCTATGCCCTCCAACTTGGTCTGTTTACTAGGCCTAGTTGTATGGTGTAAACGTAAGCTCTACTCAGTAGTCTCATCATGCATGCTACTTGTCTTTTGTTTCTCCGGCAGATGCAGGCATGCAATACCAGGCAGGGTTCTCGCTAGAAATCTACTTCCAAATGGTGCACAGTACAATAGGCACATCCTCTCTCCACACTGCTACTGAAATGTTAAGTGGGAAGCCAGGATAGTAACTATAATGGGCAGGGTTTAGAAGTGATCCAAACGGTGCTCTTACCAAAATCCACCACATCCAAATGGTGCTGCAATTAACCATATTACCAATGCCCCACCCACCCATTTAAGCCATAAAATGCCCCATCCATCTAAGCCATAAATGCCCCATCCCCATCTCCCTTTATGTTTTAACTTCACACTTTATGTATGTGTGAAATTTTGAACATCGATGTGCCAGCAGTGTTGGTGCTCCCCCACTCGACATACAACTTCTGAACATGCAGGTACAGATAAAGTCTGTCAGCTTTGCCAAATGGGGAACCCGCAGCATCCTTCAATGGATCCACCCGAAGACGCACGTGTTCTAACAACCATAATACCTCAGGCATGCCTTAGACCTAAACAGCATGACAATAGGCAACAGGCTAGACTTCTCACTGTGCATGAAGGAATATCTCTCCAATAATAATTCCTTGTCCCAGCCCCATTCCCATTTCCCAAAGTTAACCATAGGATACCCCCTTGGTGAAGAGATAATTGAGCCGGAGGCTGAGGTGGTGGATAGTGAGAGTATCCGCTCAGGCAATGTGCTTGTACAGTCAACCCACCCAGGCCCGCAACCCCGTCCGCAGGGGATCTCCACCTAGCTACCACAGTGTATTTAATTGCGAGAGGAAGGACAGCTGTAGTCAAAAAGACCCCGTCTTTATCCATCTCCACATAGATACATGTGTATAAAGTATAAAGCCCTTATCCTAACACAGCCTGACCCAGCCCGTAGAGAAACCTACAGCATGCACACAGAGAGGTTTTAGTATCTGAGCTTACTGTTGTAACTAGGTCACAAGCAAGCCTTCCACAGCTTAGTCGAATACATCTTTACAACCCCCAGCCCCATTCCCATTTTCCAAAGTTAACCATAGGATACCCCCTTGGTGAAGAGATAATTGAGCCGGAGGCTGAGGTGGTGGATAGTGAGAGTATCCGCTCAGGCAATGTGCTTGTACAGTCAACCCACCCAGGCCCGCAACCCCGTCCGCAGGGGATCTCCACCTAGCTACCACAGTGTATTTAATTGCGAGAGGAAGGACAGCTGTAGTCAAAAAGACCCCGTCTTTATTCATCTCCACATAGATACATGTGTATAAAGTATAAAGCCCTCATCCTAACACACTCACACTCGTAATTTAAAATGCGAATGAGCTTCACACCCATAACGTAACTGTAGTAACTCAAGTGTGAATGAGCTTCACACTCGTAACGGTGAATGAGCCTCACAGTAGTACATGTAACTGAAGTGTGAATGAGCTTCACACTCATAATTTAAAAATGTGAATGAGCTTCACACTCGTAACATAACGGTGAATGAGCCTCACAGTGGTAACTCAAGTGTGAATGAGCTTCACACTCATTGTGAGTGAGCCTCACAGTAGTAACTCAAGTGTGAGTGAGCCTCACACTCGTCATTTTTAATGTGAAAGAGCTTCACACTCGTAACATAACGGTGAATGAGCCTCACAGTGGTAACTCAGTGTGAATGAGCTTCACACCCGTAGCGTAACTGTGAGTGAGCCTCAAAGTAGTAACTCAAGTGTGAGTGAGCCTCACACTCGTAATTTTTAATGTGAATGAGCTTCACACTGTGAGTGAGCCTCGCAGATAACACAGAGCAGCCCCAACCCCTAGCTCAGCCTTATGGAACCGACTACAGCCCTAGGCGTACCGTTACTATAGTAAAGCACATGCCATAACTAGCGTAACAATGCCGTTACTAGGATAGGTACGCCGTTACTAAGAGAAGCACGCTCCCATTTAAAGCCCGTCGACCGAGTATCACACACAAACAACTAATAATACTCACCGTGAGATGGTCGCCGCAGTACAGACCCGAATTATCTTCGGTACAGGAGCGCCTACCAGCGAAGAACAAGCCTCCCAGACGTTCCACCAAGACGACACGATAGCGAGCCAGAATTCCGTACGTTAACCGTTCGCCCATCCCCCTAGTTATTATAAGTTAATATGATAACTGCACCCATTGAGCCCCACCCCCAATTTGTTTGGTAATTTGAATATTTATAGCACTGTGAATGCCCATAGCACTATGTGCCAACCAAAAGCTGGGTTCCTCAAAGCAAACCTTAGGCGGGGAGTGGTCCCGCCCTTTCTGTAGTAGGCCACGGGTCGGGAGTTCAAAGGGACCGAAACCCGTGGTCATGCGAGGACCGGAAAGGGTACTCCCCTGAAGACCAGTATTTTTTGAGCATATCTCCCAAAAAACAGTAACTAACCGCCCCATCCATTTGAGCCATAAATGCCCCACCCATTTAAGTCATAAATACCACACCCATCTAAGCCATAAAATGCCCCACCCATTTAAGCCATAAATGCCCCACCCACCCATTTAAGCCATAAAATGCCCCATCCATCTAAGCCATAAATGCCCCATCCCCATCTCCCTTTATGTTTTAACTTCACACTTTATGTATGTGTGAAATTTTGAACATCGATGTGCCAGCGGTGTTGGTGCTCCCCCACTCGACATACAACTCCACCACATCCAAATGGTGCTGCAATTAACCACATGTGCAAAAACATCAGCTCAAGGCCTAGCGAGAACCCTGAAACCAGGGCTCCTGCCAGCTAGTGAGTGTCATGGCAGCAACTGTACTAACCGTCACATACAAAAGGCTGTCGGCTTAAAATGTCCGTATAATTTGTCAAAGCAACACTTCAAAAAACCCTTGCTTACTGTCCAAACAGTATCACGGCCAGTTACTAGAGCATTTCAACAAACAATGTGACACTTTGCAGTCGTGTGTGCAGTAGCACACATATTTGAACCGGTTTCATTCCGTAAAATAATGACCGCCATACTAAAATGATGTGTGGGAGCAAGCCTAATTAATACCATATGAAACACAACAAATATAGCAGTGGTTTCTCTCACATATACTAAGTATTTAACCTTGTGGTTTTCGAATCCCTAGCAACCATGGTATATCTGTTATATATCCTACCTCATTGGTCAATGTGCCATACGTCATCCATAGATACTGCATTCAACGTAATAACAACTTGTCGTTGTTTTAACTTTTGTCTCGGCATGTACGACTGGACTGACTGCCCTGGATGAGAAGCCAGCAGTACGACTGCTAATATGACCACGCCCAACCAGCTGATGGAGTTGCCACACCCTCAATCTCACGACGACGCCTCTACTCCAACGAACTCCGAACGCTTCGTTGACGATGATAAACTCACTGCGCTTTCGAAGGGTGTAGTTCCAGCCTGTACGGACAAGTGTGCAAGGTGGGCTTTGACCAATAGTGAGCCAAGGGCAACGACCCAAATTATGATTATGACCAGGCTACGCTCAACACGTGCATTTCTACTAGTAGGTTCGTGCTAGAAGCGCGTGAAAGTCGAATTGACTTTTATCCCCTGAAAACACTACACCAGTTGTTATGTGGACTTCTGCAGACTTCTATTAAAATGAATGCTGTGTTATTACGTCGCTTCTGCGCATGCATGTATACTGTATACTAGTAATCTTGTAAATATCAGTACATGAAGAGGGGTTTATGAGAGGGGGTTATCACTTTTAACCCACCCCTGTTACCTAGGATACAAGGGTGCAGTAGGATATATATTGTTATATTTTCCAATTTGCCAAAAGGCCCGTTCGTATCCATAAAACACTTATCTCTCTTTGTACACAACTTGTAGTGGCTCCGTCTTGAACATAACTTTACAACAGAAACGGCGCACGATAAAGTTTTACCAAACAGCGATTTGCCCGGAGAAGCAGCCACACTTCAGAGCCGCACTCTGTCACCTATTTGCGTGAAACGAACATGCACAGTTCATATACGTACCTAATGTACGGTAAGTATCCGTTATTGTACAAATCCCCTAAAAACTGGGGATATTACGCGCATGCACAAACAGTGTGTACCAGACCTCTCCTCGGGGGGGAGGGGCCTGGGGATGAGGCTAAGTAGTAGCCTAGCAAGCGTAACTACACTCTAAGTTTCTGAAAAGTCTACCACTTTCACGTGTCAAGAATTTAGATGGACAAACATGATTCCTCTACTCCAAACGCTAACGAAGACCGCTGATACAGCACACACACAACGGAATTTTGCAACATGAGGCCCCTTCCCCGATTTCTGAGTGGGGACTGGGGACGAGGCTGGAAGGGAGATAGCCCTGTCCCCATCTCACTTCCACGGTGCTACAGCGCTAGTAGACCCAGTACAACTAGGTCATCCTAATCTAGTTAGATACTTCTGCCCAGCAGCAGCAGTCCTTATATACTCAGCCTTGTTCGTAACAATTGTGGGTTTTGTTCCGGTGTGTGGCAGAATATTCATAGCAGATTATGAGATATTCATTGAGCTGTGAATGTAGTTATGAGTTGAGACACACTATCACATTTCAGACTGTTTTTGAGTCAAATTGGAAGTAGGGAAGGATTTACTTACACTCGTTCCCAGGCCTCCCCTGTTTTTTGTTCTTCGGTCTGCATTCAGTATAATACACGGAAGCAGAATAGTGGCGAAAATTGGGAAGGTCTGGGAACACTTACCCGTGGACTAATATGTTAATTGAATGTGGACCCCTGCATCCACTTTGCATCCACCTGATGTCATTCACGTGATAATTAGTGTTACCAGGCTTTCCCCGTTTCCGCTCTTCCGCTTCTGTGTATTAAACTGAACGCAAACCAATTTTAAAGAACGTACAACAAAACAGGGGAGCTAGGCCTGGGAACGAGGCTAACGTTAGCTGTGTGACAGTCTGAATTATCAAATCCCTGATTTAAAAACACAATTATTTGACATTCTTACACAGCACAGCCCTGCCCAAATAACAAAAAATGCCACTCAGAACACCAAACATTTCTGGGAGAGCCTAAGAATGAGAGTAGCTACACAAGTCTCATCCCCAGACTCTATCCTCTCACAAGGAAAATGGTCTAGTGAGCCAAGCTGAAGTTCTTTGGGGCTCATATGCGCTTCGTATAAGTAACAGCATGGTTTCGAGTGCAATTTGGGATTAATAGCACAAGTGAATGGCTGTTAATTGCACGAGGCGAAGCCGAGTACAATTATGCCATTCATGAGTGCTATTAATCCCAAATTGTACGAGAAAGCATGCTGTTCCTTGTTAATCATAAACTTCACCTAGTTTACAGTATGCTATAATAAGTATGAGTATGTATGTGATGTGGTGGTTTATAGTATACAAGTTTACAATAACCTGTATAGTTTACACCAAGTTGTTGTCACTTACAAGTTACAAGTTTACATTATGTTAATATAGTTTACAGCAAATTGTTGTCGCTTACAAGTTACAAGTTTACATTATGTTAATATAGTTTATAGCAAATTGCTACTGACCAATCAGTGAGCGATTACACCTTGCACGGTTTTGTATTTTTTGTATTTTTTGTCCAATCAGAATCTTTCCTACCTGTGCAATTACAAAAATAATTGCACACCTTTCAATGGGAGTAAATGTATTGACACTAAATAAGTATATGATTAATAGATGTATCAGATATTCATGCGTTTACATAGCACACATGACCCCCACCCGTAGCCGAAGTTCAGTGCTATAGTGTGTCAAACTCAGTAATGTGCTCGAAATATGCAATAGAACATCTGTCCAGGACTGCCACTTATGTAAAACTGACAATTTAATTCACAAGTGTGAGGCTTGCTTCGTACCCATGCAGGCTCTTTCTCGTAGAGGAAAGAACATTATAACATTTGGGAGTTGGAAGCTGCTTACTGCTGGTACGTCATCATCCATGTGGTTTCTAGTGACCACGCCCCAGTTTTGAAAATTATCATGTGATTTTTGCGAGGCCGCAAATCTTTCAAAAAGACTGAGGCAGAGAAGGACTGAGAAAAGCAGCAAAAAACATTAGAAGACATCGGACAGTTAAGTCACAAATCTCAACCAAGCATCCTATTTCCAGAGGGCAAAGATGCGATCAAGAGGCAGCTGAACAGCGGACATTTAAGTCTTATTGAGACTTTCAAGACTTGATTATCACGCAATTGCAGCATAAGATCTACAAAGTAGGTAAGCTTACAATTTTACTCGCATAAATCTCTAGCTGGTAAATTTCTAGCCTTACCAGCTCTCTTGGTTGACCCTTTCTCTTGTGATACTTTTGCAAACACTCTGGTTACTTCGTATCTTGAGTGACAATATGCTGTAGTAAGTACAAAAGGTGGTCGTACCTTTGATCTCACTAAACTCTAAATTTGAGACAGTTATTAGTGCTACAATACAGTAAACAGGCTAGTCATGTTTCCTTGACAACATCCCCATTGCATAGGCCACCGCCAAACACTAACATAGCTCAGGTGGTGCCAGATAAATAGTTTCATGAGGGGTTGTGGTCAGACAGTGCACTAGCCTCATTCCCAGGCTGGTGGGTACAAGCCAGGGAATGGCTAACAGTGCACACTAGAGCAAAGGCCCATGTGATATGGTGATCACACAGTGATGAACGTATGACCCTGGAGGTTGCACTATGAAATGATGGACGATGGCAATGCGATAACAAACGCAAAACAGCATGCGTGTGGCCCTGGAGACCATGCCCATACAATTTGTATGGCCATGTGGCAAGGCTTGAAAGTAGTTCTGTGACCAGTGTGAAAACAGTTGTCTAAACTTTCTGAAGAGCAGATGCTTGGTAAGACACTCAGCATGTGTATGGCTCACATGGTTTCATACATGATTTTTTCTTGGGGGGAATATAGATGCATGCTAAGTGTGCATGTGCGGCCGAGAGATACTCCTGACGCTAGCGGTAGCGGAGTTTCAGCGGTGAGAGGCAAGGAAGTGGGATGCTTCCGCAAAGTAGCTGGCGTGTCCATTGTTGCTGCGGGCGGTCTGCGGTATACACTATTAACTGTAGACAGCCGAGTGGCTTAAATTAACTTTTAATCTCAATATTTCGACTTAGGATGAGTCTTCTTCAGGAGATAATAATTTCAAGTACTATCAGGGTTAATTATATATTTTTTATAGAGTTGCAACAGCTGCATGCAGTTTATTTCGCCTAGTAGTGGGACTGCGCCAATTCTATTTGCTGTAGGGAGTTTTCTGAGCTTCTGGTATATTTCTGGTAGGCATGGCAATGTGTATTTGTGCTGCAGGGCCACTGGCTGTACGATCTGTATGCTGGTGACCCCAGTGCAACTGATGAGGGCTGGTATTGGCTGAAACACATCTTGAGTAGTGGGTGACTACGGAAGTTCAGCGACACGGCGTGTTGAACGCAGCGATGCGATCGAAATACGCGACGGAATAACCTTCGATTTCTACACGGGACTGCCACATATGCCATGAAGTTCGGCTGTCATGGTCAGTAGATGAAATAGCTTATGAAAAAAAAACCTACACAAGCTGCCATGCATGTTTCAACTTCAGTTGTCTTTGCTCCAGGTCGCCGATGCTGTACTCTGACAGTAGCCCTCCACTGGCCTTCACGATATCGACCGTCATGAAACATTTGAAATGCACTCATTTGAAATTTATGGCAAGTGGTCAGTCCAAGCATAGATACACACACTTGCTCAGGCTCACCCCAACAATGTCCATCATTCATCTAGTTAAAAATTTTACCCCAGGGCCCGAGATATTTGTGGCACGTGGACAGGAGGGTAGAGGGTAGACACATGGTTATCCAGGTAACAGATAAATTCATGGATGGGTAAGGGTAAGGAATTAGAGTTACTATAACCCTTGACATGTGACTGTGCAACTGGATATGAGTGAGAAACATAACAAGAGGTCTTCCAGGGCTCTCTTCCACAACCTTTCTGTGCTTGCTTGAAACACAAATCTCTACCCTCCCTTCTGCAGCTGCTGCAATGGTATGAATCGTGTCAATTCTGAAGCTTCTTGGTCAACATCACCTCGTGTACTACAGCATAGATAGACAAGCAAGCTTTTGAGAGGAGAGAACCCTTGGCAACAAATTCATCCAGAAATGGTGGATCTATACATGTTCTTTTCACATCTGATATACGTATGTAGATCCAGTTACAACTGGACCTTCCAAAAATTTGAACAGTAGTTAACTAAGTTGGTGCAAAAACAACTGACCAACTCACCAGCTGTGTTTAAATACCCAGGCTTGTTCCGAACACTTATGGGTTTGTGTGACGTCACATGGTATAATATTCATTGCAGATGATAAGCTATGAATCCAGTCCAAGAAACTGTGAATGTAGTTATACAGTTGTACCTGCACCATGCGCGCACAAACTCACACATACAGTACCTTCCACAGCTGGAACAGCAATCGCATGATGTACACACACACACACACACACACACACACACACACACACACACACACACACACACACACACACACACACACACACACACACACACACACACACACACACACACACACACACACACACACACACACACACACACACACACACACACACACACACACACACGTCACACACGGAAATTGCTGCACTAAATTTTTGTGGTTTTAATTTTTGTGATTCACAGTAGCATGCTAGATATGCCACACATTATCGTGTGCAACATACATACATAAATTCGTAGTTTTCAAATTTCAGGAGCGTAGACTAACTCATAAAATATGTGAAAACTTATCTAATGAGAAAGTTTCAACATACGTTTGATATATAGAGTAAGTTAGCAATCATTGGACGACAGGTATATTCGGACACTCAAACGCGGAAGGAAAACATTCGGCGATACCACAAGACTGTAGCTGAGGTACGTGGTACCTGGTGTACCAAAAATGACGCCCGCGCATTGTTTCCTGTTGGCGCTAGAAGCGATAAAATGGCCGTCCGAAAAACATCAATATTCGGAAAAGTGTATGTATTTTCAGACACTGTTGTTTGTGCCTTCTCTGAAGCTGCTTTTGGAGAGATTTTAGCATCGATACGATGCCCCAAGACCTCCCCAATTCGCAATATATTTTAGCAGCGGTAGCTGCTTTGAACACTCAAGGGCGCAGCTGAACATGGACCAGTCTGATTCGATCGATATCGGACGGTGAAATTTGTCATTTCTTGCTGTGTTATCTCCAAACAAGTTGAAGTCTCCACCATATTAGCATCAGTAGAATCTACAGGCTCTTGGCTACATGCTGGTACTTGTCCGGAGTTTGTGCGTTGAGTAGTTCTAAATATATTTCATGTTTCTTTCCATAAACTACGCTGGTTGATTTATGTGCAGCATAAATAGGTGAGTTCAAACGATATCGTGCAATACATGAAATATATTTAGAACTACTCAACGCACAAACACCGGACAAATACCAGCATGTAGCCAAGAGCCTGTAGATTCTACTGATGCTAATATGGTGGAGACGTCAACTTGTTTGGAGACAACACAGCAAGAAATGACAAATTTCACCGTCCGATATCGATCGAATCAGACTGGTCCATGTTCAGCTGCGCCCTTGAGTGTTCAAAGCAGCTACCGCTGCTAAAATATATTGCGAATTGGGGAGGTCTTGGGGCATCGTATCGATGCTAAAATCTCTCCAAAAGCAGCTTCAGAGAAGGCACAAACAACAGTGTCTGAAAATACATACACTTTTCCGAATATTGATGTTTTTCGGACGGCCATTTTATCGCTTCTAGCGCCAACAGGAAACAATGCGCGGGCGTCATTTTTGGTACACCAGGTACCACGTACCTCAGCTACAGTCTTGTGGTATCGCCGAATGTTTACGCAGTTTTCCCTCCGCGTTTGGGTGTCCGAATATACCTGTCGTCCGATGATTGCTAACTTACTCTACATACATATGGAAATAAACTATGTATGATCAACCTTCAAAATGCAAGAGAACTTGTTTGGATTGAGATTTTAGGAGCCTTGTTTACAGATCTCTCCAATTTGTATTGGCAATATTACAGTAAAACTGGGGTGAAGGCCTGAAAATACATTAGCCAACCAGCGTTTGAGTTCTACTAATGACAGGAAGTGAATATATGGTAGAACATGGAAATTTTGAAAATTGGGGTAGTACCTGACCAATCACTTTAAACAAAGTTTGCAGGATTTAAAAACTGTGGCATTCTAGCAAGACACTTCCGAGCAATGTTATTCCCCAGACCCTTCCTCACGTGGTCAGAAGGGTGTGTAGTGTACGGAAGTTGAACATAGCGAAGCGTGTGATGCTATTGCAGGGAAGGACGCCGTCCTTATTGAGACCGATCTCAAGAAGTAAACAAGCTACAGAGATGAAACGAAAAGCTACAACTAGTTAAAAGAAAGCCCTAATCTCGCTGCAGCTTCCAAAGGAAACAGGGCTGTAACAGCAAAGCTACAAGTATCAGAACATACCGAAGATAGCGACTTCCAGTTTGAAAAGTTCACATTTATCTGCACACTTGCACTTCAGTGGTAAGCTTCAAAACTACAGCATAGCTAGGCAAAGCCTTAGGCTATCCATTGCTTTTTACTAGAAGTCTGTACCTGGTTTACAACTGGAGATATAAAACGGAATACACACCACATAGTCTTGACCGCTTCATTCGTGATGATTATGGTCATCCGCGTAATATTGCAATAACACCTTACAGTCGGTAAAGAGTTAAGTAAGGACTACATGTAAGGATCCAACTGCACCTGGGCATGAAACTTAACAACTTTATGTAAGGACTATATGTAGGCCAGGCTGGATGCTACCAGACAGCATACGTAGGTGAACTTTAGCTAGCCAAAAGACCAGTTCAATCTTGCCCTGCTGTTTCTCTCTAGAGTAAATTGTACAATATGTGTGGCAGTCCTGTGTAGGTTATTCCGTTGCGTATTTCAATCACATTGCTGTGTTTGAAGCGCTGTATCGTTGAACTTCCGTTAAGGTCGGGGCTCATATGTGTTTCATAGTTGCATGAATATCTAATGAATCTATGAAGCGCATATGAACCCTGCCCTTAACGGAAGTTCAGCGATACGGCGCTTTGAAGACAGCGGTGTGATTGAAATACGCGATGGAATAACTACACGGGACTGCCACATGTGAATGCTGGAAGAAAGGGGGTTTGAATGTAGACCCAGATAAACCAGGTCTTCCAAAAATTCATAATCTTTCCTGGGAAGCCGTTGTCAAGGCTCTGGTCTGCAATCAGTAGATTCAACATTTGTCTTTATATACCCTGGCCTTTTTGTAACAGTTATGGGTTTTGTGATCTTACAACCCTCATGTGGTAGAATATTCATTGCAGTTGTGAGCTATTCATTGAACTATGAATGTTGACATACAGACTCACCAACACACACAGACACACACACACACACACACACACACACACACACACACACACACACACACACACACACACACACACACACACACACACACACACACACACACACACACACACACACACACACACACACACACACACACACACACACACACACACACACACAACTGAAGATGACATGGTGTTTGTACTAGGGAGACATTTCATCATCATAAGTCTGAAAGAGAATACTGGTTTTGTGTTGACAAGTAGAAGGCAAAGGCAGTCTTTACTAAAGAATTCGATCACACATGCAGAGATCAACGTTCAACCTAGGACACAAATCTCTGCTGCACTGTGCTTACGTGCAGGCATGCAGCCTAGCGGACTAATCCATTGTATTGATACTGGCCTCATTGCTACAAAGGGCTATGGCAATGGGAGGTAGCCATCAGCAGTTGCTAGCAAATTTTCACAAGTAGTGATATCACTCACGGAATAATGTTCTGAAAAAGTTCATATTAATTCAAGTGTACAATACAGTATAATAATATTATTGTATGCATGCTTTGATGTTTTCGCAGAAATATTTCACAAAAGCACACGCAAAAAAAACTTGCTGCATGAAATTTTATGATTTTGGGACCCCACACACCTCCCCTGTCCTATTCTGACAAGTGCAAGAGACTATCTTTTCTGTGCAGTGCAGTGTGCAGTTACTGTATGATGCAACCAATAGTACACTACAGTCAGTATTCTTGGCTGGCAAACACCTACTCTGAGCCCAAGCAGCCTTCGAGAAATAAGTCCCCCTACAAGGTGAGAGTAGTGTTTTCTAAGCCTGATTATGCAGCCAGGGCAAGAATTGGCCATCTCGGTGCCAACTGTGGTCCTTTTACAGCCAAGCCTAGCAGCTACCATGTGCACAGAACCCTGTGGGTGACCCCACCCATCTCCCCCTGTCCCACTCGAAGCAGAACCCACGCACAAGTGTGCAGCAACTATATATTCTGCGCAGTGCGCAGTACGATGTAACAAAAAGTGTGAGATAGGGTTTAAAGGACTTATTAAGCGCTTGTAGAGTGTATCTAGTAAAAAGAAGCAAAGACAAGCACAGACAAGGATCTACCAACTATTTGATACTATAGAGGGAGTGATGGGCGATACCAATGCCGATATTTCCAATACTGGCGTCACTGCTGCTGGTATTGATACTTAGAATTAGTATCGGATTGTAACGATACTTCACATGACATGTCACGTGTGCCACACGGCCACTTCCTGTGCATGTGATCGTCGCTGAGACTGAGTACAGTCTACTAGCACCACATGGCCACTTCCTGTGCATGTGATCGTCGCTGAGACTGAGTACAGTCTACTGATCTAGCACCAATTCTTGTAACGTGTTAGAAGTGAGAAGTTGAGAATGGTTATGAGTAAGCGAAAGAGGAATGCTGTCATTCATTATTGTGTGGCTTCCTGTATTTGCACATCTGGTATCGTATCAATTACGTATCGATATTCTCGATACCTGCATCAACATACTTGGTATCGTATTGGTTTAGCATTTACTGGTATTGCCCATCACTAGCCTCGTTCCCAGGCTGTTCCCGCCTCCAGTTTTTGATCGCTTCCAGTATAAAAATGGAGGGGGAAGGCCTGGGAGAAAGAGTCACGTGTGTGACGTCAGGTAGACGTGAGGGTAGACGTGAGAGGGGCGGTGCCCGATCGTTGTAATTCACAAACTTTGCATTGATCATCCTCAAGTCTACCAAACAATGAGCTGTATTGACGCTGTCTTTCGAATGCTACAGTCTCAAGTTCTTGGACAACATATTATAAGAAGGACCTAGAGATTCACTCATGTCAATTTTCGAAAGACAGCTGCATAGAGACAACCTGTCGTATGGATAAGGCCAGTGACACTGCATTTTGTGCAGGAGATATCAGTCCCCATCTCCCAGTCACCCAGTGGAGCTAATGAGGCCTGGTATTGGCTGAAATGCACTCTGCACACAGTGTGACTTGGCATAACAGCTAGGACTGATTTTAGGGAGATGTGGTTCATTGATAGCTTATGCTGTTTCACTCAGTGGTTGTAAATAGTAGCTATAGTATATTTAGGTTGTTCATACTGCTGGTCATTGGGGGGAGTGCCCTTCTGATCAAGGCAAAACTACGGGTTCTTGTGTGGGAGAGGAGGAAAGAGAGCCTGGTACACACTGTTTGCGCATATGTACCAAGTTCCGTTGGTAACCTGCATACAACTCCACTTATGGTCAACTTCTGTTCACCTGCTGAAAGGTCGCACTGCATAGTTATACTCCCCCATGAGACACATATGGGTGATTTTGAAGTCAGAAACAATATCGCTTTGATGGCAACAGTATTAATTGCTTCGTTCTAGGTGATTGGTGAACTTCAAAGGGAAGAAATAAGTCAGTCACATGTTGCAGTGTTTAGCTGGAATGGACAAATGCATGGATAATTCCTGTAAGTGAAGAGCTAAGTACTGTCGTCTCTCCTTCATCATCGTCCATACAGAGCATGGTCGGTGGCAGCCATTTTCTTGCGGGAGAAGTCGGCATGACTCACGGAGGTTAGTGTAATGGAGCAGATTTTACAGAAATTTCCAAATTCCCAGAAATTCTGGGGGAACTGAGGATGTGCAACAGTGTGTACTAGGCTCATTTTCCTCCACTTACGCATGAGAGCCTAGGAATGAGGCTACAGGTTTTGGGCCCTACTCCTGACCCATACATGTACCTACTACAGAAAGGGCAGGACCACTCCCCCACCTAAAAGCTTTATTTTGTTAAAGTTATAAACAACACTGCTAGCTACATCATGTTCTAAGAATGTATGCTTACATAATATCCCAGCTCAAAACATTTGTGTGACATTCTAAGCTACTAGGCTCTTTGTTTTCTCCCCCTACGCATGATGAGGCTACAGGTTTTGGTCCTGATGTAACAACCTAAGCAGTCTGATTTTTGTTACTACAGCAGATTGTGCAACTGAACAGTGGAAAACCACAATTGAGTTACCACATATGAATCTAATTATCTTTCCCGCCTCAGCGTGCCCTTCCTCTTGGCACAGCTAGTAAATCAATTGTGGTTTTCCACTGTCAGCTATGCTTGTCGCAAGACTTTTGCAATCTGCTGTACCTGCATGCCAAATATTCAAGGGAGGCTCCCCGAAAACAGGGTGACCTAAACACAAAACAGGGGAAAAAACACAATAATTTTATACTTAACTACATTCAAATCTTGATAGACCTAGGAAATACCCAAGTCTTCCAAAAATTTTTAAGACCAAAATTTAAAAGATGAAAATTTCAAATTTCTAACCGTGATCAAGAATGAAGTATTGTAAACAGCTGCTTATATACCCTAGTCTCGTCCCCAGACCTACTTTTTCGCGTGCACCCTGCGGACTCGTCGAAAAATAGGGTCTGGACACTTTCACTACGAAAACTGGGCAAGTTTACATACGGAGGTCAGTAAATTGGGTAATTGTAGGTGTTAATTACATTATCAGCTACCTGCAGCGGTTGCCTTGGCGCCAAGAATTTGCAAGCTGGCTATTTGTGATAACGTATAACACAATTTACTTCACCTGATCAATTTGATTGGTGCGATAACATGCCAATACGCTCGTATGATTACACCCCAGTTTTACCAGTGAACATCTCCAGACTCTATTTTTCAACAAGGCCGCAGGGCGTGTGCGAAAAATTTGGTGTCTGGGGACAAGACTAATATACCCAGGCTCATTCCTAACACTTGTGGGTTTTGTGAAATATTCATTGAGCTATGAATACTGTTAGTTCGAAAAATTAAGCCTGCACAAATGACATGTGTGCGCATACTGGTGAGAAGTCCCTAGTTGTGAGTTCCCCATCCTCCTAGCAGGGAGAGAGCCTGGAAACAACCCTGAGATACCTGTGGCAGGGATGGTGCAGGCACATGGTTATCCCTGAATGGCTACATGAAGACAGTGTCAGAGAGTCAGAGGAGCTAGACAATGCTAAACTTATAACCTTACTGGACACAAGGAAGTGATGTCACCACAATGGTTTGTAGTTACATCATAACGTACTCATGCATTGGCGAAACACATACTGCTACATCTCCACAGGGAAAACAACAACAACAAAGAGTGATAACAAGAAGATGCATTCGGTTTGTGCTATATTTCGAGTACCACACACAAAGCAGTGCTTTGACAGCAAATATAAGTTTAAATTTATGTGACGTGGTACTATGTTAGTGGCACACAGCACATGAGAATGTTTCCAGGCATTCTCTTGAGGAAGAAGCAAGAAATGGGGAAGGCCAGGGGAGGGGGGGAACATGCTTGGCTAGACATAACTAAATTCAGTCTCTCGATATTCTCCTCTCTCAGGAAGGTAGAGGAGTCAACTGGCAGATCATCACATGTGGCAGTCCCGGGTAGGTATCGACCATTATTCCGTTGCTTATTTCGATCGCATTACTGTGCTCAAAGTGCTGTAGCGCAAAACGTCCATAAGGGTGGTTGGGGGCTGTGGTAAGTATTCATGAGCATGCGCATGAGCCCTGCCTTTAACGGAAGTTTACAGTGCATGAAACGCTATAACATGATCAAACAATTGAATGGAATGTTTGACTCCTACCCAGGACTGCCACACATTATCAACAGCAGTCGTCCTTAAATACTGTTGTCTACACAACTTTCAGCAGCGAAACTGAAACTGAAAGACTGGAAACTGCAGAAAAAACGCCATTGCAAAGCCAGTTAAAACTAGGTCTTCCAAAAATTTTCCACCTACAGGACAGAGTTAACCACTATATTGCATAAAAGATGGCTTTTAAACGCCGAACACGGTCCAAAAAACTCGTAAAGTTTGTTAGCTTCTCACATACTGTACATCATGTCTGCTGGTTATGGTTACACACAACCTTGAGTAGCCATAACTTAAGCTCAGAGAAGACCTGGGAATCAGGTTAGTATAAAGAGATAGATCAACAGAATGTGCCGAAATTTGTCAATAATGGTAGTCCATTAGTTTACATAGATGACAGCAACAAGTTTGTTAAAAGTTGCACGCACGCACGCATGCACGCACACGCACGCACGCACACACACACACACACACACACACACACACACACACACACACACACTGTTCAATGGAGGGGGTATAGACCCAATCAAACGATTAGGTCTTCCAAAAATTCAACTATAAGTTGGCCATGTGATACAGTGCGATACTCATCTAAGTTAGTGTACTACTGCAATCTTATATACCCGGGCTTGTTCAGAACACTTATGGGTTTGTGCAGTGTCATGTGGTAGAATATTCATTGCCAGTTTAAGATATTCATTGACATTGAATGCCGTTGTATGTAGTGTACATTTTAGTATGGCCTTTTTAAAATTTAGTTAACCTAAACTACAACTAACTAAAAAATTTTGCTAAGCTGGGAACTATAACTAAAACATCCAAGAACATCCAAGAAGAAACCATAACTATACTAAAACAGAAAACAGCCTCTTTTCACTGATAACTGTAACTAAATACCTTTTAGTAAGGGGTTTCAGAGTTTTAGTAATTGAAACTATAACTAACTAAAAATTTTGTAAAACTGGGAAACTATAACTAAACTAAACCAAAAGTATTTTCTGAATCCAAAAACTAACTATAACTAAACTAAAAGCACAAACCCTATACTAAACAACACTGGTTGTATGTTGAGGACAGGGGAGTCTTATGTACACACACTTCCAAGTGTGTGTACATGATTAGTCTTCCAAGCACACCCTTCACAGAAAGAGGAAGGTATGGTCACACTGCAGCTGACGAGTTGTCACTGAGGAATGCAATTATCAGGCAGCGTGTTTACCTAATAAGATGCTGACATCCACTACTCCATGACAATGGATGCAATCTATGAAGAGTGTGGATCTCATTGGTCACAGTAAGTTTCCAATATACCATAGATCTGGAAATTTCCGTGCTGCAAATTTTTCATGTTTTAATTTTTCATGTAAAATATTTTCATGGTCAAGGATACCCACGGAATGACGCCAAGAAAACGTGGAGCATACGAACAGTTTGCTGTGTTCGTGGCTACTACGCAGCAGTTGGCGAACTACTGGTGTGTGAAAAGAACACTGTAGGCACTTACTGTGGTAGTAAAGACAGACAGTTCATCGGGCACTGAGCGGAAAGTTGTCACGTGTGTTCGTCATGCATGTGTCACCTGCGGGTATCGAAGAAGAGGCCATATCGGGCGAAACAACTAGCTAGCTGTGTTGTGAAACCGTGTGTACAAAATATGCTACCATAATAATTATCCATCGTAAAATATATTTCGTGCTTTTTGCTTATTTTACGGAAATTTCCAAATTCCCAGAAATCGTGGGGGAACTGAGCATGTGCAAACAGTGTGTACCAGGCTCTAATTGCCATATACCCTTATTTCAATAGCACATGATGACATCATTTTTATTTGTGCGGGGGAGGAGGAAAGACAGCCTGGTACACACTGTTCGCACATGCGCCAAGTTCCCTTGGTAACCCGCATACTACTCTAAAATTACGGTCATTTTTGGTTACCTGCTGAAAGGCCGCACTGCATGGTTATACTTCCTGTAGAACATATACGGGCAGTTCTGACAATATCATTTTGATGGTAACAGTCTGCATTGCTTCGTTCGAAGCAATCGGTGAACTTCAAAGGGAAAGGTTGCATCGTTCACGTGCTGCAGTGTTTAGCTGGAATGGACGACCGCGTGGACAACTCCTGCAAGCGAAGAGCTGAGTACCTTAGTCACTCCCTCGTCATCGCCTGCACAGAGCGTGGTCAGTGGAAAGCATCTTCTATACGGAAGAAGTCGGGGTGCCTCGCGGAGGTTAGTGTAACGGAGCTTATTTTACGGAAATTTCCAAATTCCCAGAAATCGTGGGGGAACTGAGCATGTGCAAACAGTGTGTACCAGGCTCTTTTTATCTCCGCCCACGCACGAGAGCCTGGGAACGAGGCTAATCCTTAAATGCTCGTTATATTTGCCACAGTTAGAAACAGTACTGACATGTATAGGTATGATCACCACATCTCCAGAAGGCAGGTATAAATGTTTATACAAATGAAGTCACCCAGTGTGCAGGACATATTTCAATCAGTAACAGGCCTCATCAGCTGCACCAGGGTGATCAACAGACAAAATTGAAGGCCTCAGGAATCAGAGTGGTCTAGCCAAAGACAAGAGGATTCAGTTAGCTACAAGAAATGTCTGCCAGTAAAAAAAATAACATACATGGAAATAATAGGTATCTTAGGTGTACAATACCAGCTGCAATCATTGTCAGGTACCTTACTAGGTACATGCCACAAAATGTCAGCAACAGTCCAAAATAAATTTTACCTACCACGAAATGTCAGCTAACTATCAATAAATGTCAGGTATCATACCTAGAAACATTAGGTACATATCCTACAGCAGGTATACATGAAACTGTCAGCAGGTATGGCTGGAATAATCTTAGTGGCCCTTTGACCCAACCTCGTTTCCAGGCCACTCCCAGATTTTATCTCGCAGCCGTGGAGAAAAATCAGGAGAAGGCCTGGTACCATTACTACATCACGGACCGGAAATGGTGGACTCGGTTAGTACATAATGTGGACTCAGTTTCGTAATGAGCATGTGCAAATTTTAAATAGTTGACCCTTAGCATCATAACCCCTGGCGAGCATTGTTTTGTAGATAATTGGGCGAGTGTTTACAAATGTGGGGGGGTGATATTTCAACAAGACAGTTCTCTGCATACTTGAACCCACTCAGTGCACTTGCTACTATACGTAGTATAGATTATACTGCACAAGACTGGGGGATGAAGTCCTCAGAGAGGTAGAGGATTTCATCCACATCTTCCTTGCTCAGCAACCGAGACACACTCAGAATCTTACATCGGTGGGGAGGTTTATCAAATGCCATTCTCACAACAGAAGTTTCATGGTAACAGTTTAGCAAATTGACAAGTTAACTATGGCTGACAGTCAACCTAAACAAGATCATAACAATTAACACTCGAATTAATAGTTGTACCAACTGGAAAGCTATTTCTAGTTTTACGGGTGTACCAAGGCCGTCTACAATCACTGGACTGGACTAGTGGACTGGACTGGTGGACTGGAATGGTGGACTGACACTAAAAATCATTTTTTACGCTTTCTAACGAGACTCACTCACCTTTGGAGTTGTGTGGGACCCTGTAGCCTTCTCTGTAGCTATACTGTGGTCCTGAAGCAAATAATTTACTAGGCCTTCAGTATTAGTGAAGGTGTACCCAGCAAGTAATAGATTTCTCATCCCATATGTTATAGTGCTAAGCAACCTGACTTCAGTGAAAGAGGTCATCATTACACCATATTAGCTTACTACAGCTACACTGTAATGCTCTAGCCTCGTTCCCAGGCACTCACTCGAAAAATCCAATTTTTTGAGCAAGCGGCTGGGAACGAGGCTATGTAATGCTCAAGTGTATATTAGTGAGCAATTCATTCAATACCCAATACAATGTTGGTTCATTTCTTTTTACAAGCCAAGCCTCATCTACACTGCTAATCTCTGTTCCCAGGAGGTAAAGTGCAAAACAACATAGGATGCTGCTCCATCAAATCTTTGACATGCAACTTTTGCTTCCCTCCCTCCCCCTGACAATTTTGAAGCCCAGGTTATGCATTGGCTATTGTCATTGAATAAATTTTAGCTTGGCATCCAATCGCTCTGTACATAAAATGTTGCATGTTTGGGGGTTAACATAATGCATCATGCAGCCCTACAGGCTAGTGAGTCTTGTTAGAAACCATAAAATGATTTTTAGTGTCCAGTCCAGTGATTGTAGACACCCTGTACCAAGGCTTCTCAGTCTGTATGGGGTTTACAATATTATGGTGCAATATCCATCACTCCTGCACAACGCCATAACAGGAAACAGGGTGGTTGCACATTGATGGTTTTGCCCAAGGTGAAGTCCCAAAACTACAAAAGGATTTGTGGCCATAGGGTAATCCCCATGTACTATCTGCAGTGTCACACAGGCACGTGATTCGATGTGCAAGAAAAATTGTAGGGTGGGTTTTAACCCTTAAACCCTACACTTGAGACTACTTTTAGCCTATACATGCCTTTAACGTACCATATCTTCATTTCTGTCCCAAGCTCTGACTCCAAAACTGCACCCATCTCTACTTCCAGCCTTAATAAGCAGACTCGTGACCTTAACCACGTCCACTCATTAACGAGCATGCAGTAGTCAGCACTCTCGGTTGTCAAACACCCACTCAGAGCCCAAGCAGCTTTCCCTTCTCAGAGACCCCCGCAGTGTGCAGTATGATGTAACCATAAGTGCACTATAGGGTTTAAAGGGTTAATTAATTAATTAAGAAAATACAAACCACTCCAAAACAATACTGCATGGTTGGGTTAAGCACTTAGTCTTGTAGTTTACTGCTGTGACAAACTTTTGCAACTTACATTAGTCTTGCTCACGCAGTGTACATGCATGAGAGCTCTGAGAATGTAGCTTCACATTCTGGGAAGAAAGCGGGCATGTGGTCTGTATGGTATCCACCTTATATAAGATTCGGAACACTCTAGTTCAGTCCACTTAGTCTGGTAGTCCACATTTTCACTGCCGAGGCAAACCTTTGTAACTTAGTCTACCAAAACCAGCTGTTTCCTCTCCATATTGTGCTGCCATTTACATTCCATTCCACTGCTAGACAGTGTGACTCCATTTCAGCATCAGCAGTGCAGACCTCCTCTTATTTTCCTCACACCATCAAAGGTGTATTTGTAGTTTGGCATGTTGACTTACTGTTGAGTTTGGGGATTTTTGATAGCAATTCTTTTTCATTTTCAATTCACATTAGGGCTTCACTAGGGACAGTTCAACCACAATAGAAGACTTGTGTCTGCTATGTTTGACCACTGATTTCCTGTTTAGGTAGACACAAACACATACCTAAATACCTCAACCAATTGCACTGCAAGCCATAGTATTACATGTACTTACAAAATGCAAAACACATGGAAAAGTACCTTTCCCTTTTATAATTATACCACTTTTTCCTATTTTTGTGCTCTGTAAAATATAAATGATCAAAAATTGATCAGTGGGCTGGTCAGGGCTAGCCACAGAAGTGGTATTACAATCTAAAATGCAGTCTCGCTCTTCCAGACCCAATCCATCCCAGCATGTATTTACTGATAGACTTACGTTCTAATGAATCTAATAAATCTAAGAATGTGACTAAATGCAAGCCAATTAAGTGTTCAAGAGTACAGGTTCTAGACAAAGTTTGATGTAGTACAATACTCTAAGGGAAAACATCACGGTAGTCAGTAGTGAAATACTGAAGCTATGAGGTCCTGCAAATGATCATTTACACCTGGAATGACATCCATCAACTCTGTCAGACAAGTGTCTCGTAAACTATCAAGTTCACACTGCATTGCCTCGCACACCTGTGGCATTAAGCACTTAACTAAAGTAAGTGCACCTTGCTGTTGTGATTTAAAACTCTGCAAGAGTTGCACTTCAATTTCTTGCCATTGGATGGGAGTGAGCTCTGATACGTTGAGCAGTGCCATAAGACATGCTATCATTGTAATTATAAGTGGACAGACATCAGTTTCTGGCAGACAAACATGTGAAAAGAAGCTACTTTCCACGTGCGCAGATTTTAAAACTTGCAGTTCAATTTTAGAAAACTTTGCTTCAAGTTTTGTTCCTTGCAAGACTCCCAGAAGTTTGCTTTTGTTGCAGTGGATTACATCCTTCAGCTGATTCAGGAGAGATTTCAGTAAGGGTTCACAGCTATGACATTGACTAGAAGAGCTCACAGCTACTTTAGTTAATAGGAGCAACAACTGAGTTAGTGTCTCAAAACCATAACTTTCAGGAGTGATGGATTTGATGTCAGAGAGAGACTTTAAGAGTCTTCCTACCCTCTCATTGTCAGCTGCTTTCCCAAGCAACTCTGACAGGAAGTCAAAGAGAGCACGAGAAGCTGTTGATACAGCCAGATCTAGATGCTGGGGGCGTTCTGTCCATGAAAATATCTCACTCAACCCAGCACCACTAAGATCACCAAAAAGTTTCAGTTTATGCAACTGGATGTTTTGCAACCTCCTTCCAAATTGAGTTTTACTTGTTCTTTGTAGGAAAGCTACAGCTGCACCCATCCATGGCAATGCAATCTTACCAACACCTTCAAGTGTTATGTGCAGTAATCCAGGTATATCCACTTTCTCTGACAAAATTGGGGTGCTATCAGAAGTGCACTTCAATAGGTGATGAAAAGTGCTGCTAATCCATTCTTCCCAGAAGTGTAGGTTGCCAGCTGCTGCTTGGAGATTTCTCATAGCCTCAACATACCTGCTCTGCTTGTTCATGAGAATGCGGAGCTTAGCAGCATACATCTGACTGGGCGCTCTAAAGCTGGGATGTATTGATTCAAGAAGACAGCTGTATATGAACTCAGTGAGAGTTGTTGCGAGGTCAATCCTGCCAATCTCTTTAAGGCAGACCAGGAGGTAGTTGTACTTTCCAGGGGCCAGTCTTTTGTGTCGCTCCAGGCTCCTCATGAGATGCAGTCCACTGGAAATCTGCTTGACCTCAGACTGAGGGATGAAGTCCTCAGAGAGGTAGAGGATTTCATCCACATCTTCCTTGCTCAGCAACCGAGACACTGTCAGGATTTTACATCGGTGGGGAGAAGGTTTACTGAATGCCATTCTCACAATAAGTAAAGTTTCACAGCAACAATTTCCATGACAATTCCAGAAGGAACATCTGGGTGTAAACAGTTATCCAGCAAAGTTTCTTCTTTTATAGGATGTCCAAAAATAGTAAGTACTAATTTTAGTCAGGCAGACTTACCAAGAGTATTCCCCAGATTAACTGATATGGGAAGTCATTATTGTACCTCATTACATATGTTCTAAGCAACTAGTTCTACCAACAGTTGATGAATATCGCTTAGCAGCCAGAAGTCCCGACACTGCATGTGAAATATTTATAGTGCTTGTCCACATGCATCCCCACTATAAAACACTTCTTTATAGCTCTTTTCATTCCTAGTAGCACCAAGGCTTTAGAAGTGAAAAGGCAACACTTGCAAACACATACAATTCAATCATTTTACTGTTGCACACATAACGCACAATGAGCATGTGCAAATTTATCAAATAGTTGACCTTAGCATCATAACCCCTGGCGAGCATTTTTTTGAAGTGGGCGAGTGTTTACAATTGTGGAGGGTTGATATTTCAACAAGACAGTTCTCTGCATACTTGAACCCCCACTCAGTGCACTTACTACTATACGTACTAGACTGGGGGATGAAGTCTTCAGAGAGGTAGAGGATTTCATCCACATCTTCCTTGCTCAGCAACCGAGATACAGTCAGGATCTTACATCGGTGGGGAGAAGGTTTACTAAATGCCATTCTCGCAACAGAAGTTTCATGGTAACAGTTTGGCAAATTGACGGCTGACAGTCAACCTAAACAAGATCATAACAATTAACACTTGAATTAATAGTTGTACCAACTGGAAAGCTATTTCTAGTTTTATGAGTGTACCAAGGCTTCTCAGTCTGTATGAGGGGTTACAATATTATGATGCAATATCCATCACTCCTGCATGATACTGATAAGCCATAACAGCAAACAGGATGGTTACACATTGATGGTTTTGATGGTGAAGTCCCAAATCGGATTTGTGGCCATGGGGTATTCCCCATGTAGATTAGCAATGAAGCACATATAGTGCAAAACCCTCCGTTTGATGTGTGTTTTGGGTCACTGAGTGATAATTATGTCATGAAAATGTTTAACGAAGCGTTTTCAGTGAAAGCCACACGACTAAAATCTTGAAAACGCCATAAACAACCCTATGACACCTCACTTAGAGACGTATAAACGAGGTATGTAGCTGCTAGCGTGGTAACACACACACAAAACAACTACTGTAACCCTACTGCGCATGCGCGCCGAGGGTTAACTATATAGCTCACAATGCCACTCAACAGTCTTCCTTATATACTGTGGTTTTATGTAATCTTGCAAAATTGGATTTAGAAACGCGTTGTACGATATTGCGCATGCGCCAACGAATTTTCAAAGTTTGTTACTCCCAGACCATTGTGCATGTGCATGATAATAGCTAGGATGGCTAGTGGCAAGCGGTACTACGCCATACAGACCGAACCATTAGTCTCGCAGAGCCAGACTTTCACTCGAGTGAGTCTGGCTCCACGAGACTACTGAATCACTGTCAGGGGCTCTAGAGGAAGCAAAAAGTTTCAACCCCTTGGGAATATGATCTCAATAATGCGTGCCTGCACTCGCTCTCCGCCAGAATCCCCGAACATAAGCACTCGCGCTACAAGGAGCTACATATTTTGACGAGGAGTTGACGCAAGGTTGCTATAACTTGATTCATCTTCCGTAGTTCAAGCACAAGCTCATGACACCGGTTAGCGCATGCGCAGTCTCGTACAACGTGTTCAAACACAATTTTTGCAAGATTTCGTAAAACCACAGTACCCTGGCTTGTTCGGAACACTTGTGGGTTTTGTGTGACGTCAGGACATCATGGTTGCTAGGATACCACATAGTTCTGGCCCATGCAATAACACCCGTGCAATATCGTGTGATGTTGCACGGCACAGGAATAGGAAAATACTGTTGTAGAAATATGAACTGGATAATAACTAGAAATATACGTATCAGCAGGTATGGCTGGAAATAAGTATAGTGGCCCTTTGACCTGTACATAGCAACCACATTTAGAGCTCAAATACCATGCAGCAAACTCATGCACAGTGTTTGGTAAGTTAGCCACTATGGTTCCAATTGTATCACAGCAAAATCGTACATTTTGAATCAGAACTGGAACCAATCTGATCCAGATCAGATCTGTATCTGTTCTACAAAAACAGCTAAGACATGCTATTCGTACAGGTCTGATACAGGTATGTGCATACTGATCTGATACTGTCCTGATGCTACTGCAGTACTGATTCAGTTCCGAAAATACGCCCGTAACAGAACTTCTTAGCACCAGAACTGTATCGGTCCGAAAATTTTTGGCTGTGTACTGTCAAGGACAAACTGTGGACCCAGCTATGAAAACTGGGATTTCCAAAAATTCACTTGTGGTAAGTAGAAAGGAACGCTGGGAGAACTAGATCGCAATGTCACTCAACAGTCTTCCTTATATACCCTGGCTTGTTCGGAACACTTGTGGGTTTTGTGTGACGTCAGTGGTAAAATATTCATTGACAGTGTGAGACTATTCATTAGCTATGAATCTAGTTATACACGGGCACATGCCAGCACTAGAAAATGTAGAACATTGTGAGGGCGAGCCTAAGCAAGCAGCTACTATGGCTACACATAAATAGACTAAGCTTCACGCTGAAATCATGAGCTGAATTGCTAGCGTTTATTAGTGCCGTTTAGGCATGGGCCTTACCTGAAACTGTCTCAAACCAGCGTGTATAATTTGTACGGTCTGCGAGCAGCCTGTCATTGATGGTCGGTCTGTAGCTGTATGCCGTGACAAACAATAAGCAAGGTGCCGTACGTGCTTCAACTTGAGGCGTCCTGTGCTATGGTTGCCAATGCTGCACTCTGTCAGTAGCCTGCCCTTCACCTATGGAGGCTATACTTTCGGGAAACATTTATGTGCAATTAAAATTTACGGTATATGGCCACAAACAAACACATGCATCATGCAATGCAGTCCCGCTAGTGTGGGGCTCGCTCAGGCCCGCTCCAAATAGTGATACACGCAAGGTAAGAATTAGTGCTACGGGATGACATAATCATACCGACTGCCACAGAGGTCCATGGTGAAAGGTCAATTCAATTTACACAAGCAGCTTTCGTTTGTTTGGGACGAAACTCACTGAGTAGATACTGCTCAGGTCGGTTAAGGCGGTCCCAAATGTATTACGTGTGACATAGAAGTATGAGAATGTATTGCAATAACGTATTGCCATAGTTTGTGGAGATTGAATGGCTGCCGCGTGTAAGCTTCTTAGCTTTGCTAGTGTTATTCTCTCGCTGTTAGTCCGCATTGTTTAGCTTTGTGTTATCGATGGTTGTGAAGTAGGTGGGTCTGACTTACCGAAGGGATGCCATTGAGACCGAGCGCTGGGAGCAGGAGAGGGAAATATGCCTTGAGCTTCTCGAGCGACGATGACCCATCATCTTTGGCGGTTGATGCGGAAGGTCAGATGGCTAGATTTGTGCCTAAAACTTTGAGAGTGAGTAGTGGGCTAGTTGTACTAACGTACTGTACCTAGGGACAGAGGCTGTTGTTGCTGTCACTGGAGAGGTGAGCTTTCATAGTCGAAATAAACGCTGATTTGAGGCGTAAAAACACTTATATTTCCTTCTTGGAGCTTCAGGTTGTATCTGGTACAGTGTTCCTACACAGATTCAGATAGCTAAAGAAAAGAGCGCTCGCTCAATATCCATTTCATCATTCACTACTACACTTCATCTTTCACTACTTCACTTCATTACTCAATACTACCCTTCCTCATTCACTACTACCTTTCATCATTCACTACTACACTTAATCATTCACTACTACCCTTCATCATTCACTACTGCACTTCATCTTTCAATACTACACTTCATCATTAAATACTACCCTTCCTCATTCACTATTGCCCTTCCTCAATCACTACTACACTTCATCATTCACTGCTACCCTTCATCATTCAAAACTACCCTTCATCATTCACTACTACCCTTCATCATTCCCTACTACCCTTCATCATTCACTACTATACATAGCAAAATATAATTAAGGCACTTAAACTTTGACCCCACCAGATTTGGGGATTGTTGGCATGTTGCCATTGTAATGCTTGTTAATAAACTACAATCTATTTGCTACTTGGATAATCAATGATTGTTAACTTAGAACATGTACTTTGTCTTCAATACTTGCTCAAAGTACAAACGGCAGGCAAAAATTGAGCTAACAATCAAAATTGGGGTATGCCTTACTCAGAACGATTAAGGCGGCCTTAAATTTATTATTCGTAAAACAGAAGTATGCGAGAATATTACATAGTTTCTGAAAATTGAATGGCTGCTGAGTGTAGGCTTCTTAGCTTTGTCATCGTTATTCTGACCGTTAGTCTCTTCTGTATAACTTTCTTTTAGCGGTGGTTGTGAACTAGGTATGTCCGAACTTCAGAAGGGATATCACTGAGACCGAAGCATAATTAGCAGGGGTGTCCCATAGGGACTTTCCCTGGAAATCGCGATCGAAGTTTGCCTGCCGATCGTGTTGAACCTAGCATCGTCACAGAACAGCTTGTATCCCATGCGCAACTGGTTCTACAGAATTGTTTCTAGCTAATCATCTAAACAACAATGAAAACGTACCTTTGCCGGAAGTTTGGCCACGGATCTCCAGTCATTTCCAATGGATAGCAAGTACTGGCTACTCCACACACACACACACACACACACACACACACACACACACACACACACACACACACACACACACACACACACACACACACACACACATACTCAGTCACACACACACACACACACACACACACACACTCAGTCACACACACACACACACTCACTCACACACACTCACTTGCTAGCCTCGTACCCAGGCTCCTCCCCATGTAGAACAACGGGGAGAGAGCCTGGAAGATTTGATCACATGCCCCATGACGTACCGTGCGTGGTTTTGTGCATGGTTTTGATAATCGAATTATTGCCCACGCAATCTGACTCGAAATATTGCCCAGCATTGTAAAATGCTAGACCATCGTTGTTGTTGGAGTTGTGGATGTTGCTGGGACTTACAGATCTGCTGTTTTACCGTTCAAGAGCTAGCTTGTAGGCTACAATAAGTGCAGCTTCTACCGAGGCTTTTACATAGCCGTGGGTCGTTCGGTTCAACGGGCGCTCGAGACGGTCGCCTTGTTGATGGTCACAGCGCTGGTTGCTGCTCACTGTGACAGCAAGGGGTCCTTCGAAGGCCACTATGAGTAACTGTGAGTTCTAAAAACTAGTTCCCAGGCTTGGTCACATAACTAACAAGCAAGAAGCTGGCTGGGGAACGAGCTTTGTAGAACCTACACAGCTTATAGCTTTATTGAACTTGTTTTTAGAACTCACAGTTACTCATAGTGGCCTTCGAAGGACCCCTTGCTGTCACAGTGAGCAGCAACCAGCGCTGTGACCATCAACAAGGCGACCGTCTCGAGCGCCCGTTGAACCGAACGACCCGCGGCTATGTAAAAGCCTCGGTAGAAGCTGCACTTATTGTAGCCTACAAGCTAGCTCTTGAACGGTAAAACAGCAGATCCGTAAGTCCCAGCAACATCCACAACTCTAACAACAACGATGGTCTAGCATTTTACACTGCTGGGCAATATTTTGAGTCAGAGTGCGTGGGCAATAATTCGATTATCAAAACCACGCACGGTATGTCACGAGGCACGTGATCAAATCTTCCAGGCTCTCTCCCCGTTGTTCTACATGGGGAGGAGCCTGGGTACGAGGCTACTCACTTGCTATTCTACAAAGGTAAGTAAAAAGCAGCTGACTAGGAGCCTGTAGCTATAGTTGTGGGTGTAATGTTGTTGTAGTTGGTAGTGTAGTAAGTCTAGACACTTATCACAGTAAACAACAACTTCTTGTGTTTACTAACAACAAACTGAGGAAGTGATGTAACCAAAAGACAGTAAACCTCTGTATATGGACCAACCAAACTGCCACAGGCTAAACTAGTCAAAGTTAGCTCAATGGAACTAGAGAAAGAAAGTTGGGTGTCATCATGGTCAACATCAGGTACACTAAATATAGCTAAAGATGCCAGGATATTCTAAATTTAACCCTTTACCCCCGATAGCGCCCGTATGCGCCTGGAATTTTGACAACCTTTAAACCCGATAGCGCCCGTATGCGCCCGAGTTAGCTTCCGGCTATTTATCGCCACAGCTGCGCGTTTTTGAATTAGTACATAGTTATTATAAGCCACAGGAAGTCGATCGAAACATAATTAGGCGGGGTGTCCCATAGGGACTTTCCCCGGAAATCGCGTTCGAAGTTTGGCTGCCGACCGTGTTGAACCCAGCATTGTCACAGAACAGCTTGTATCCTATGCGCAACTGGTTCTACAGAATTGTTTCTAGCTAATCATCTAAACAACAATGAAAACGTACCTTCGCTGGGAGTTTGGGCCACGGATTTCCCGTCATTTCCAATGGATAGCGAGTACCCGCTTTTCATCCGTTCTGGCTTAGTCGAACTTCACTATCAACTCGTATGACTACTTCCTGAGTAAAGCAGGTTAGTTTTTGATTAAACTAAGCCTAACTATCAACCTGTGAACTCAGTTAGTTTACAAGATATAACGCTATCAATCGTCATGATACAAAATCGCCATTTTTCAATATCTTGTCTCGTGGCTACGAGATTGATTTCTGCGCATGCGCGTTGGGGGTAAAGAGTTAACCAAGTGCTGGACTCCTCTAAGAAAGCTTTAGGCGGGGAGTGGTCCCGTCCCGCCCTTTCTGTAGTGGGCTACGGGTCGGGAGTTTAAAGGGACCGAAACCCGTGGTTTAACGAGGATCGGAAAGGGAACTCCCCTGATGACCAGCAATTCTAGCAAACTAACAACTAGTACTGCGTGTAGATAAATATACCATCAGAGGAAAATATTATAATTAGACTACATATAGTCTCACTATTGCATACAATGCACATGTGGAGAACGGATCATATGCCAATGTGAGGGGAACATTCAGATGCTATCAAGTAAAAACAAATATTTTAGGTCTGACACACCTGTGGGAGGACGGACGAGTACCCTACCGGAACCTTATTTTTTATTTTGCATTTTTTATTTCTCTTATCCCTCAAACACACACAAACACACACAAACACACCCACACCCACACACACAAACACCCACACAAACACCCACACACAAACACACACAACACACCCACACAAACACCCACACACCCACACACACCCACCCACACACACACACACACACACAAGATGAAAGTGTGGACCTAATTTGACTATTAGGTCTTCCAAAAATTCACCTTACAGGTAGGACACCTCAACATTGATAAACTTCTTCCCTGAGCACACCATGCTGTCTTATATACCCAGTCCTGTTCCTAACACTTATGGGTTTTGTGGAATACATTCATTGAGCTATGAATCTAGCTATGAGCAACTGCTGGGGGTGTTCATCAGACAGACATGCATCAACGTAACTGATATTTTGCTAAAATCTGCTAACTATATCCCGTCTAAGAAGGTAAGGTGTTCTGAGCAGTATATCTTGTGACATAGGGTGGGGCCTAGTCTCGTGCCCAGACTATTTTTCACCCGCGGAGGGGAAAAACAGTCTGGTCAACTGCCTATTCAATTTTTGTTCCATGCGCCACGATGGTGGCGCTCTAATCAGATTGCTTCATGCGAATGACGTCAATACTACAATAAATGGCAACCAAAGAAGGCTAGGCAGTTGAAGTGCTATCCAGGAGACTAAGCCAGGTAGAACCAGAGAACGACCGGCAAAGGAATGCCAGGACTTCTGTGAACGGGCGGTGTGTGTTTCTGAGCTTGAAAACCAGCAGTGTGAAGTTCCTGAGGCTTTCAAATGTCGATAAGATTGTCTCAGGGCTTTCTGAGGTTGACAGAGGCTTCACGTTTGTGAATCTTCGCTTCATGGTGTTCGGAAGCTCCGAGAAGGATGATCCCTGCAACGAGCCGTCTCTTTAGAGCTCTTTCATAGTTTCAAGCTTTGTGCGACGTCACATAACACATTTTTGAAGACGTTGCGTCACCAATTTTTAAAACGCACGGAACAAAAATTGAATAGGCAATTGACCAGACTACTTTTCCCCTCTGCGTGCAAAAAATAGTCTGGGCACGAGACTAGGTGGGGCCACCCTCAAATTGGACAGTTTCAATTACCATAGTATCATGTGAATGACATCAGGTGGACGTCAGGTGGATGAGTGTGTGTGTGTGTGTGTGTGTGTGAGGGGGGGAGGGGGGAGCATATTCAAATAACACAAGGAATACTCTTGACTACAAAGCAGCTTTACATAGACAGACGTAGCTAACATGGCCTGCACTGCGAGCTACACCATGTTCATGGCAACATGGTGCTGTTCAGAGCCATCAGGCCTTGACTTTGAAGCTGCTTGTGGTTCTGTTGTACGTTACTGTTGGTCCAATTATTTGTTCCCCCATCATGGTTAAATGCAGAAACAATTGAAAGGGCATCCACCCAGACTTGTAAGGTGTTCCGCCCATGGGTGCTTTTCTGTGAGACCCAAGTGCACATGTTGTAAGAAGGCATCTACAAACTGAAGTAGCTTCTTACCTCAGATATGCATGGCATTTGAGGCAGTAAACTTTGACCAAAGGCAGGGTAGGCACTCTTTTGCGAGACTAAGGCATATCCTATAATAGCCTCGTTCCCAGGTTCTTGTGTGGGGGAGGAGGAAAGAGAGCCTGGTACACACTGTTTACGCATGCGCCAAGTTCCCTTGGTAACCTGCATACTACTCCACTACACTAAAATTACGGTCAATTTCTGTTTACCTGCTGAAAGGCTGCACTACGCAGTTAGATTACCAGTGGGACACATACGGGTGGTTTTGAAGTCATAAACAATATCATTTTGACGGTAACAGTCTCCATTGCTAAACGAAGCAATTGGTGAACTTCAAAGCGAAAGGTTGCATCATTCACGTGCTGCAGCATTTAGCTGGAATGGATGACCGCGTGGACAACTCCTGCAAGTGAAGAGCTGAGTACCTTCGTCGCTCCCTCGTCATCGTCCACACAGAGCGTGGTCAGTGGCAGGTATCTTTTATACGGGAGAAGTCGGCGTGCCTCACCGAGGTTAGTGCAACAGAGCATATTTGACGGAAATTTCCAAATATCCAGAAATCCTGGGGGAACTGAGCATGCGCAAACAGTGTGTACCAGGCTCTTTTTTCTCCGCCCATGCACGAGAGCCTGGGAACGAGGCTAATCCTATATATCTTAAAAGCTCGGTACAGTTGCCACAATTAGAAACAGTACTGACATGTATAGGTATGATCACCACATCTCCAAAAGGCAAGTCCCAACGTTTATACAAATGAAGTCACCAAGTGCAGAGGACACCAAGTGCAGAGGCCTGTCATTTCAATCAATGACAGGCCTCATCAGCTGCACCATGGTGATCAACAGACAAAATTGAAGGCCTCGGGAATCAGAGTGGTCTAGCCAAAGACAAGAGGATTCCTTTAGCTACAAGAAATGACTGCCAGTAGAAAAAAAAATAACACACAGGGAAATAATAGATATCTTACCTAGGTACAATACCATGAAATGCCAGCTACAATCATTGTCTGGTATCTTACTGGGTACATGCAGCAAAATGTCAGTTACGTACAGTCCAAAATAAATTTTATCTACCACAAAATGTCAGCTACTATCAATAAATGTCAGGTACGTACCATATCTAGAAATGTTAGGTACATATCCTACAGCAGGTATACATGAAACTGTCAGCAGGTATGGCTGGAATAAGTATAGTGGCCCTTTGACCTACATATTGCGTGTACATAGCAACCACATTTAGAGCTCAAATACCATGCAGCAAACTCGTGCAGTACTTGGTAAGTTAGCCACTATGGTTCCAATTGTATCACAGCAAAATCGTACGTTTTGAATCAGAACTGGAACCAATCTGATCCAGATCTGTACCCAGGAACGCAACGGAACTTTTTGGCAACGGGTCTGATACCGAACTGTAAATCGGATCTGTATCAGTTCTGCAGCTCTGTATCAGTTCGACAAAAACAGCCCTAAGACATGCTAAGACATACTATTCGTACAGGTCTGATACAGATATGTGCGTATACTGCTGTCCTGATGCTACTGCAGTACTGATTCAGTTCCGAAAATACGCCTGTAACAGAACTTCTTGGCAACGGAACTGTATTGGTCCGAAAATTTTTGGCTGTGTACTGTCAAGGATAAACTGTGGACCCAGCTATGAAAACTGGGATTTCCAAAAATTCACTTGTGGTAAGTAGAAACGCTGGGAGAACTAGATCGCAACGTCACTCAACAGCTGTCCTTATATACCCTGGCTTGTTCGGAACACTTGTGGGTTTTGTGTGACGTCGTGGTAAAATATTCATTGATAGTGTGAGACTATTCATTATCTATGAATCTATTCATTAGCTATGAATCTAATTATACATGGGAACCACATGCCAACATGGACTTGGAAGCTAGTAATTAGTGATACACGTAAGAATTAGTGCTACGTGATGACATAATCATTCTGACTGCCATAGAGGCCCATAGTGAAAGGTGAAGTCAATTTACACAAGCAGCTTTTGTTTGTTTGGGATGAAATTCACTGAGTGGATACTGCTAGTGAGCTCTAGATCGCCTGCTATAGCTCTTCGTTACTCCCGAAGCATTCGAGTGTTTCCTTGGGAATCCCCAACGGAAAATTCTGTGTATCATAAAATACCCTAGAGGTCGAGAAGAAGCTGTGTTTATCCGTCAGACCAGGGATACCCTGAACAGAGACTGTGGGACACTCCCAGCAGAATTTACTCCTGTTTTGTTTAATTAGATCGCTTCCTGTATTAGTCTCCACCCCTCCTTTACTCTTTTATACCACAGTTTTGTCAGTTTTTGTCATTTGCACTGAAGAAGGCACTTGCATAGGTGCCGAAACGTCTGCTTTTATTATTATAAAAGTTGTCGGCTAGTGTAATCAGATGTATAACAACTAAAAATGTTTTATCATTCTATGCACCTGTACAGTCACAGGTATGATATTGTTTGTGTTTGGAGTGCTGAGCTTATTAAATAATGACTCACTTTAAGCAGTTTTGTTTTCCCTGTGAGTCATCTGCTAGAACATCGATGACATCATTGAGGTTGACGGTTCTTAGTGGGGCCTTCTCCTGTGTAGTGTGTGAGTGTGTGTGTGTGTGTTGGTATACAACAACAAAAAAAATTGCTTATAGCGGTGAGGATAAGTATTGGATATACTACCTATAGGAGGAGTATATCGTGTTTATACTCTGAGTATAGGTATTTATACCAGATTGAGACAGTAAACTACCACTCAATTTTGTGTAAAGTACTTTGGTAAAACATGTAAACTATTCTGGTACAACATACAAGTTTTGTACAAACTATTATTCACAACTTTACACAATATGAGTATATGACTCGTTATACTCCACTGTTCGTTCAATGAAATACGTAGAAAGTGATGTTATGTGGTATAAGTGTGAGATTACCTGAGAATCGCCGACTAGTTTGAGTTCTTTGAGAATGATAAATGATGAGTGCAGTTACAAAACCGAAGTAGACAAAGCAGCCATGATGTCAAGATGCATACCCTCAAGGAAGCAAGACAAAGGTACTCACAGTGTGTTTTCGTAGTTCTATCAAAAGTTATGCCATGTTTGGCAATCACTGATGAGAAGGTACTCAGCAGGGGTCTTAAATTTATATACTCTGGCTGGTTCCTAACACTTGTTTACTATATAGCTGGAAATATTGGCAGTCTTTAAATTTAGTGGTTTGGCCCCAAACCAAGCGCAACAAAAAGATTGATGGAATTTAAATATGGCGGTGGCGCCTCACAGCATATTACATCATCATAAACATTGTGTGCGTGCGTATCAGGGAGCGTTGCCGTCCTCTCGCTTGAGGTATTACTTGAACAAAGCCGTGAAAATAATATTGGCGCATTTTAATTTGGCGGTTTCAACCCCAACTGCCCAACCGCCAAATTTAATTCCCCATCAAATTTTCCGGCTATACGCACTTGAGTTATGGATTCTAGGCCTATAGACGTTTGATATTGTAACAATGTACCTGAATATCTCCAGGTCCATCTTAATTGGAGCACTTTCTACATGCACTAATTATCTCATCATTGTACACATTGTGCACCTGAAATTTGTACCTTCTGTAACTGGACTGCCATAATTGTAATTAACCTGCCTTCTGAGTGGAACTCAGCATGAGTGCAGGCATCGCGTAGCTGGAAGCTCGGACCCAATATGTGACAAGACTTAAAAAACATTAAAAATGTAAAAAGATGTAGGGATAGCATGCCAAAAAGTATGCAAACAAGGTAGAGATGATGCATGAAAGCAAAGGTCTACATATTGGCAAAGCCCCATCCCTACATCTTTTTCACACTGCAGTTAGACAGTGCATGGGTAGTCTTTACTAGCAGTTCATGGCTGTAGCCTCATTATCAGGCCATGCACTTTCTAGCTCCTCCCACATGGCCTGGGAACGAGGCTAATATGAGCGTATAGATATGTGTGCCTTGTAGGTGGCTACCAAGGTTAGCAGTTTTATTGCCAACATACTACTTGTAGTGACAGTGGTACCCTTGTTATATGCCTCTGGTATACCTAGACAGTGAGCTCGAGTGGGCTGCAGACTGGTCATAGTAATCAGTGTGTAAAACTCAAGCACTCATGCACAGCGTTAATAACTGCATGGATGGGTGCAGATTCAGCTCTTGAGCACGCTGTCTAACTGCAGTGTGAAAAAGATGTAGGGATGGGGCTTTGCCAATATGTAGACCTGTGCTTCATGCATCATCTCTACCTTGTTTGCATACTTTTTGGCATGCTATCCCTACATCTTTTTACATTTTTAATGTTTTTTTTTTTAAGTCTTGTTTCTGTACTTTTTTTGATGTTAATCTCAGTTACAGTTAGATCAAAGCCTAAGAAGAATATTTCAAGTGTAACCACAACACCAGAACTTGAAGCGGCATTGACAGTTTAGTAGTGATTCCAGTGTGATATCTGCCCTCCCTGGAGAAAAGTGTAATAATTATGTGCAATATAGCCAGCTAGAACCTGATTAAGGGCCAACCACTCTCCGTACCAAACTTTATGAAACCAATTTCATGATTCAGTTGTCAATCACATGACGACTGACCAGCTGCAGCACAGAAAACTATCATACTGACAACAGACCATCCTAGCTTTACAGTTCACTGAAGCTGTGAGTAGGCTAGTTTTAGTGTAGCTACAAGTAGGCAGCTGAATGCAGTGCCTTACCTATATGGTGTTCATAAGCCTTGCCCAATGCCGTGGGGGAAAAAAACCGTGCCAACCATGCCCGCCTGCTCACTTGTGTACTCTCGCTTCCAGACCAATGACCGTGGTCTTCGGTCTGGGAACGAGACTTCATGTGCGCATGCGTACAAAATTAGAAAATGGCGTCCTTCGCAACGGACAGCAGCCTCAGAGTGTTGTGAATGGCTTTTGTTGACCAGGGTGAATTTGAAGCTATGAAGACGCTGAGTGGTTGGGAAGCTGAGCGCTGTGATGAGCATCCGTTTCATGCTAAAATCAAGGTGAGTACTTGAGCCGTTTTCGAGTTATTGTCGTTTGACAAGTGGTCTGAACAAAGAAAGAAAGAAAGAAGAAAGAATACGAAAAATGGTACTTTTGCTACCGCACACTTTTGCGTTTAGCTGTCTTCCGCGTGGCTTTTGGCCACTTATATGAGTCTTGCTGATCACAAAGGCACTCAAAGAGGATGTCTGGGCTCTTAAATAAGCTTTTAGCGTGTTTGTGGTGAAGTTATACGGCTTTTGCATATATTGCGCGTCGGCGCCATCCCTACATAGAGAGTCTACCGACTCTCTGATATGCCGTAGTGTTGATCCAATTTGGGGAGCGGATATGTGTACTGTGTCAACATTGTGGGAACAGGCCAGAGTGGCACTACCCACATGCATGTGTGCATACTAGTCTCGTCCCCAGATCCCATCCACACACATGCACGAGCACACACACACACATACACAGAGAATGAAAAGCAAGGAGAGTATATGTGTGCTGATGTGTAGACCTTGTTATACTAGGTCTTCCAAAAATTTATTTCGACTTTATACCTGTTGACAACCCACAGTAAGCACCGATTGCCCAAGAGTGGTCTTTATCACAATGTAGTAGCCTTTATATACTCCAGCCTGTTCGTAACAATTATGGGTTTTGTAGAACACATATTCATTGACAGTTTAGGTTATTCATTGACAGTTGATTAGCAGTGAATCTAGTTATGCATGTTGCTGGGAGACACTTGGGAGTTGGCAGTCATTGGTCCACGGAACGGACCAGAACAGAACATAACAGCTCTGTCACATCATTTCACGGAACAGAGTTGGTTCCTACCGTACTACTTGCACGACTGGCTATTATTGCAATTACCACCTTGTGCGATGAATTGCTCTAGTTGCTGGTTGTGGTACTTGTTTTTATAAATCCCACCTAGTATAGTATTGTCTATAGAACAGGTAGGGTTTAACTGTGATAACTTCCCTCCCTGAGGGCTACAAGGGAAATTACGCCCTCTCCATGTATTTTTAGCTTACAGTCCACTACATTGCTATAGTATAGAACAGATATGTGTAAATAATATTGAAGTTACTGTAAACACTTGCACATGTACACGTATTTATAGTAATAACAACAAAGGACCAATCAGGTGGGATATATAAGTTACAGCACAGGTGGCCAGAGATTTATGGCTGTAGTAAACAAACCTTGTCTTTGGGCTATGCCCTCCAACTCGGTCTGTTTACTAGGCTTAGTTGTATGGTGTAAACGTAAGCTCTAATAGTAAGTACTCATGCATGCTACTTGTCTTTTGTTTCTCTGGCAGATGCAGGCATGCAATACCAGGCAGGGTTCTTGCTAGAATTCTACTTCCAAATGGTGCACAGTACAATAGGCACACCCTCTCTCCACACCACTATTGAAATGTTAAGTGGGAAGCCAGGATAGTAATTACCTCTAATGGGCAGGGTTTAGGAAGTGATCCAAATGGGGAAGGTATAAAACCCGAAACAGAACGGAACCGGAAGTAATTGATGCACAATACAGATGTGGACGCCAGATATGCGATGGAAAATTGGTGCTAATATGTCAGCTCATCAAGGCTCATCTTGAGTCCTGTACCAGCCACGAAGACGCGACAAGCATATAGCAGACAGTATAGAGCCACACTCACTGACCTTTTGCTTACAAGCGAGGGGTCGGCGATGTTACTACTGTCTCTGGGTTCAGCCGCGGGGAGAGGAGTTACCTGTGGCTCACCCTGGAACAGGAAGGGAATGGTATCGCGTTCTGTACTCTCCACAAATACGAAACAAGCATCACCAGAGAGCGTCCTCTGGCATGTTAACATCCAGCGAGCTAGGACTGTTGTTGGCTCAGCCATGAGCTGTATTACCGGTATATCTATAGCTCAGTTTACTAGTAGCTAAGATGTTTCATTTCATTACCTAGCTTTGTGCTAGAGCTTGTTTCGACTCATTCAATAGTACAGAATGTGAGACCCGTTTCCTGTTCCACTGAGCAACTTGTAAGCTAACACAACCCATTACTGAGCCCATAGCTGGCTGTATCCTACCTCGGCAGTTTTATACGCTTTACATGGCTCTCTACTGGTGCTTGTCCCGTCTTTGTAGCTGTTACAGAATGCAAGATCAGAGTCCGTACACTAAGACAAACTGTTCTAATTAATGCTAATTTTTGGCCACGTGTCCAGCGCCACGTCCGTATTGTGCATCAATTACTTCCGGTTCCCTTCCGTTTCGTTCCGGGTTTTATACCTTCCCATCCAAATGGTGCTCTTATCAAAATCCACCACATCCAAATGTGCTGCAATTAACCACAGGCAAGAACGTGGGCGTCATGTAAACCACAAACAACTTCACCCGCATGCACGCACTAGAGCACGACTATTCCGAGTCAAAAGATGGCAGCGCACGAAGCCGATTTTATGTCGCTCTTCACGAGACAATCGGGAGGACAGAGAGTTTTACCAAGGCAAAACAGTGAAGACACACAGCAACATTTTAGTCGTGCTCGTCCACGTTCAATTAAAGTCTTTCTATCGTCTTTCTACCCGTGATGTCATTCATGTGAGAGAATGTACCAGGCCCTCTCCCGCTTAACCGTACTGCAAGCGACGGGAAGCTGAGCGAGGGCCTGGGAACGAGGCTAGTGTGGGAGCAAGCCTAATTAATACCATATGAAACACTACAAACACAGCAGTGGTTACTCTCACGTATACTAAGTATTTAACCTTGTGGGGGAGCCATGCATGACAGCCTGGGAACATGACAAACGAAACTCATTAGCAAATCCAAACGATCATGGTGCGCTCTCATACCTTCCAGGAAGGTTTTTATTCCAAGAAAAGTGAGGTATGTTTTAGTACCAAAAATGGCACACTTCGGTGTACTGCCATTAGCCCAATACATGCGAAATTGAATGGAATGCAATCAACCTCAAAGCCGGAAATAAATTGATTTCGCGTGATCGCAATTATTAATGTTTTTTTTTTCCCCCCAAAAACTAAAGTGTCAGGAAAGCCAAATGAAGCGCTGCAGAGTGAAAGAAGGAGTGGAGAACGGCTTTATCAAGTTATTTTAAACCTAGGTAAGCTTTTCAGAAGCAATATGTAACTGTTTACAAAGGACGCTGATGCTTACCTACCACGTTTTGCGAGTAGCTTCTTTGGCTTTTCTCGCTGACAACAAAGTGTACTTACAAGATATTTATGAAGCTCAAGGGCCGCTGTACCTTCGTAGCTAGTGTTGTGCTTCTGCTTAAACGAGTTGAGAAAAAAACGTGGTCAATGAGTTGTTTGTACGATTGAGGTGATCGACAACCACCCTGGCTTCTACTGTTTATTGTGCTTCTGGACCAACCCACTTGTATTAGTAGGGGAAGCCCCAACTTAACCACAGACCAGATACAAAGCGTGTAGTTATTCGCACTGGGCTGTGATAACTCTTAGACGTAGCCTTGACGTCTTTAGACATCATTCATCATTAACGCATGTAAATTTTGACAAATTTATCCGTCATTCGCGTATAAAGGGTTAATGGCACATTCAGCACTGAACTTTGCCAAACTTGGCACAAAATGAATTCCTTGTCCTATAGGTGACTGGTGTGCCATTTCTACCATAAATGGAAGTAATCCAAATTTGGTGGAATATTTCATACGACATCAGTCACCTATAGGACAAGGAATTCATTTTGTGCCAAGTTTGGATTCATTTGTGGCAGAAAAGGCACATTTCGTGTTAATTTTGGCAAAGTTCAGTGCTGAATGTGCCATTTAATGGGATTAAAACAGTACACCGAAATATGTCATTAATGGCACACGAAAAGCACTTGAAACAAAATATTCTAACCTGTCTAAAAGCTATCTTTCCAGTAAATTCTGTTAACGGGAAGTTTTGTGGCTATATATAATATATGCTAAACACTTTTGCCCCTCAAAAATCAGTTTTTATGAATTTTCCTGACAATACTTGAGAGTGAAGCCTGCCGATTACCCTCATAATAAACTTCCAAGTAAAGGCTACTTTCACCCCCCACCTGGACACTTAACTTCAAGAAGCAGGGCTAAACTAATGCTAAACAGCTAAATACTTTTTCTGAACATGGCGACTGTTGACAGTAGGCCTGTGCTTATTATGCTGGCATAATTTTAGGGGGGACTTCCTGTCACCGAGCATAATACCGGAATAATCAGAATAAAACGGGAATAGTTCTGTGTACACATGTAGACATGGCAGAAACTGGTGAATTCAGCAGGGGGGCAGTCGTCATCTGTTTAACTTGTGGAGTCAGATGAAGAGTCTGGAGTGCAGAGTTCAAGCAGTTTTGCTACCACAAGCAGCCTTCTGAACCGTTTGCATTGCCCAAAGTCGTCGGAGCTGTCATGTAAAAGGAAGGTCGATCGTAACCCGCCCAGCGTTAATTAACTCTCTCTGGACTGTATGTGTGATGTGTCATTGTAAAGTGTCTGTTTTTCTATGCATGATGCATGGGTACAATGAGAAAAATAGGTACTTTTACTAGCTCAGTGGCTTCAGTTGGCACAACCTTTGTTGTCAGTACGACCATGTCTTCATTTTACCCTCTGTCTTTCACTCATGCTTACCACACCCTTCATACCCATGGCCTTTCTCTAATTAGTCAAACTTTGTGCCCTTGTTGCTTGCTCACTACCTGGAGGTGTGTGCTTCTAGTGGATCTGCTTAACGGTTTGTTATGGGCAGGACGAAATGGCCTGCCACCTACATCAGATACTTTGCACTTGGGATGCAGTTCCCCATGCAGTCACTGTTTTCCTTCCACTTGGGTGTGGGTAGGCTTGAGAAAAAAGGAAAGGATGCTATTCCCTGGCCCTAGCCTTAACTGAAACTAACGATTTGGCCATGAGTCACTGTAGATGACTATGTGCACTAGCTGCGTACCATCTAATGTGTAACTTATGCACCACTATACCACTTTATCTAGTGCTCACAGGGCGGATGACATCATGAGCATGGTGAACAAAGTGTATGGTAAACTGAAACATGTGCGCCTCTTTGCAATCTGATTGGAGCGCTCAAATGTGAGAGCAATCCTAGTGTGAAGTCAAGCAAGCAACTTTAAAAGACTTTATTCAATATCAATGATAAAGACGGGCAATACGATACCAGAATTATCGATACCACCGATACCGATACCAATATTTACAGTATCGATACTTGGTACCTGGGAAGTTTGATACGATACTTAAGCTCACGTGACGCATTTAGGAGCAGGTAGCAACAAGGCGGCAAAAGTGCGAACACGGAGCGTTGTTGCGGCAGCTAGAAGAAGTAACATCAAACCCAAGCATGTGGACATGATACTCTTTTTAAACAAGAACCTAGAGTAACTGTTGTATTATCAATTTTTTTTTTTTGGCACTGTGCACTGAATCTCTTGCTGGTATCGCCCACCTCTAATCAATGATAGCCCATGGTGGGATTACGCACTATATTAACCAGACCCACCTCTCTCACGTGCGTGTACTGTAACAACGGTGTGGGAGGGGATGGCATAAGTTCCCACGGTTATGTCATAATTGCATCATTTTGAATGTGTCACACCTTCTGTATACTTAGACGAATGGCCACGATAACAGCAGAGTTTTATAGAAGAGAACGATGCCAGCAAGACTCCAGGTTGAAAGAGACTCCATCCGTCAGATGATTGTTAACAACAAAGAACTTCAACCTATCTGGCTT